>JAUIRK010001055.1:0-177500 GCA_030549495.1 Nectonema munidae
CTTGAAAATCACAGAAGTTCTAAAAAACATCAAAATTTTTTACCTGAATCATCATATAATGAAATTCAAAAGTATTTGGAATCAGTAGACAAAAAATTTTCAAAAAAATTGTTAAATGCTTCTTAGAAGCTAATATTCCACTGCACAAGCTTTCACATCCCCCAATTAAAAATCTTTTTATCGATCTTGGCCACTCACTTCCTTCTGTTTCTAGGAGCCGCAACATAGTTTCGGATCTCTCTTTTGAATTAATGGCTAAAATCAAAGGCAATATTGATAAAAAGGAAATTTTTCTAGTTGTTGATGAAAGCAACACTTGTAAAAAATGCTAGCTTACAACATAAAAAAGAATCCTCTAATTTTTGTTTAACACGAAAAAACGCTTCATAATTTGGCTCGCACTTTTTTTCAAGAGCAGTTTTAATGTAAATTTGTAGGTTTGGTATTATCATTCTTGCTCTTTCACATATTTTTGTGTTTTCTAGCCATCTTACATTGCAGAACTTCATAGGAAAAAGCTTAGAATTAGTAAACGCAGAATAATCAGCTCTTCTACTAGGAACATCTTTGAACAAATTATAAATGTTTCTGAGAAAACTAATTATTTTCCAATTTGTCTTCTTTTCCCCGTTTTTGAAAGCTCCATGTATAATATGTAAAGTACAACTTCCTGTTTCTAACAATTCTGGTGCATTAGCATTTTTGCTTTTTTGATATTCCTTAAAAATTCGCAAAAATTTCCAATTTACAGCTGGACCATCCATTGAAATTTGAATAATTTTACTGTTATTTATCGGATAAATAGCTTCTAAAAATTTTTCAAGCATATCTGAAGCTGTGGAGTGTCCTAAAAAAGAAGAGCCCCAGTATCTGGTATGAAATTTTCCTCTTGAAAAAAATCTAATTATTATATCCATTTGTTTTTTTCTGCGATATTTTGTTCAGCGTTTCATCAAAAGATACTGCTAAAAAATTAGATTTTATTACCTCATCTCTTAATACGCGATGAAAATAAGGTGCCAAACCAAAATTAATTATATAAGACAATTTATCTTTTTCCATTTTCAAAGATTGAACTTCTTTTACTTCTGGATACATCAACTTTTGAACTTCAATTCCTTTGCAGCCAGCTCTTAATGAAAGATTATTATAAACTACATGCAATGCCCAATATATTTCAGCTTTCTTATTTCTACCATTTTCCGTTGAAAAAAAAGTTATAGGAGTGAGAGCATGCGAAGACAAAGAAGACTCTGCAAAATTTGAATGAAATACAGAAGATTGAACGTTTGTTGAAAGAGAAGAAGTGGCAAAACTAGTGGAATTATTTGCTGTCATTTCATTTGCAGTCTCACTACAAAAAAATCTGGAATGGAATTTTGTCTGCAAGCATTCAGAGCATTTATACGCTTTTTTCTTTTAGTATGATGACTAACAATGGCACTCCTCCCCATTGTTGCTAAACGTATGTCTTTCTTACACAATGAGCAGTAGGCTAAGTGTTTATTGTTTTGATTTTCTTTGAACCAATTTTTCCATTCAGGTTCGTTAAGCCATTCTTTTAAAAAAGTGCTTCTCCACCCTGTTTTATTAGGCATGTAAAACAAAAGTTGAAGAATATTAAAAATATTAACTGCTAATCTAAAAATTACTCAAAAAAGTTACATTGTGATATCTTTATTTTTATTATGAATTAATAAAATACCTTTGTGTCGCTTTTTATCAAAAGTAAGAATACTTTAATGTGATATATTCCAGTTAACTTTAAAACAAAAAAAAGAAACAAATTTGTCCTTATAAAATAAAATGCTCGTTGAAAACATTTCGAAAAATTGCATATTTAATTTCAATAAAGCTGAAAAGAGAAAAAGTGATACACATATTTTAATTGATGATATAAAACATAATGATAACTAAATTTCATAATAATATTGTGTATATGAATAAAAGAGTGGGTGCTTTCTCTCTACTGAATGAATATTTCCATTACAATTTTTACAAAGTTCTTGCAATCAATCAATTGCATTGTCCTATGTTTCATTGAAGAAAAACAAATTTTGATTATTTATCGTAATGAATAAAAAAGAAATAAAAGAAAAAAATTAAAAAATCAAGGAATGATAAAGCAACAACATTAAAAATACAGTAATGTAATATTTACTATAATCTATATCTATGTTTTTATAAATGGGTAATCTATGTTTTTCTAATCATAGTGAAATTCAAGAGGTTTTTAAGGTTTTCAATGTTTTCAAGAGGTTTTTTCAAAAGCGTATTTTTCCTCAGCTGCCCTTCCACTCACATATGTGCTGTAAAGAACGTGACCTTTGTGTGAAAAAAGGTGTGCATCACTTTTATATAACAAAGCATGTTGCGCATGTAAGCAGCGCGCTAAATAAATTACGACTACCTTCGTCATAGGAAGCTTTGAGTGATGATTTTGTTTGTGAAGAGAGCAAAGAACTGCCCATAATGCCTTAAACACCATTTAAAGAGAAAAAGTTTTATTAGTGACAAAGATTCCTTTTATGAAGGATAAGAATCAAAAAAGTCTTCTTCATTTATTTCCTCGAGCAAAAAGTTTTTGTAGATTGACATAAAACGAGAAATGAACGCTTCGATATGAAAGATTTCTTTGTTTGCCATTTGGGAGCGTAATGAATAGTGTGCAGCCCAGTGAACGATGTTGTACTTCATGGAATCATCTACTTTAGCCAAAATTTCTTTCAACAACACCTTCAAATATGAAAGTAGAAGCAAATATGTTTTAAAAGAGCTATTTAAAAAAAATTATTTTAAAATGTCTAAATTTTGGGTTTTTAAATTTAAACTTGTTTATATGGTTTTTAAAAAGCAAGAAACGGTCTACATTTAGAAAATAAATAGCATTCAATAAAATTTTTGAATCGCCGAGCTAAATAAAATATAACTTGGCAAGCAAACTAATAAAAACTATTATAATTAAATAAATGCTCCACAAGTGTTTATAAAGTTAAACTTCCTACCCCGGACACCTTCTAATTCCGTACATATGCAAAATTATGATAAATATTTTTGTCTGAAATATTTATTTTTAATCATTAATTTATTCAATAAAAACATCTCTCCAATACATCAATCAATCAACGGGGTTAGTACCAATGTTCTCAAAGAAATGTAGATGAACTCTTGTTTTAAATAGAATTAAATAGGAATTACTGAAATGCTCTGCCTTTTCTTTGAAACATTGCTACTTCGAGTAATGTTAGTAGCAAGCCTATTCCTATTTATAGAAGTCTTATCTCCATAAAAGTTTCATAAGTAAAATAAAGCATAACATTCTTCGACATTTTAAATTGATACACGCTGATTCCTATTTTAATTCTTCATTTTGAAAAATAAATTTTTTAAATGTAGATGTTTATTCCATAAAGATAGATAAAAAACTATTTATAGCTGGGATTTTAAAGGGTGCGCAATCCAAAATGCACTGCACTTAAAAACATCATTAAAGTGTGACAAATCTAGCATAACAGATTTCCAAAAAGACCTGCTCGAACAATTTGAAAATTTTTGCAATAAAATAATATTTTTACTTGATTAATTTACCTTTATAGAATTTAAGAAACTTTGTATGAACCGATTTGACATAAACAGAGTGAGATTTCCTGTATTTAGCATATAAAAAAACTTTTCTTTTTCTGAGATTACAAAGTTCAGTGCTAAACCATGGATAGGAGCTTTTATTTTTATTGAATGGAAACAGTTTAAGTTATAACAATTTGTAAACAAAGAAAAAAAAATTTCATAGGACTTATAAGCGTTAAATTGACAAAAACTAGAGAAGAGATCTCATGATATTTCTGTCAATTATTGATAAATCAATCGTATGTTATAGCTACACAGTGTTTAGTTCATTAATATTTCTATAACTTCTGGTATTTTTCACTCATCGCTTAAGCTTACTAATGTGTAACCTATTTTAAAGTCTAATAAAAAGTTTGATGATATCAACTCTAACAGATCAATAAGTATAACTTCATCTTTTTCTAAAATATTTGAAAAAATAGTCTTATCTTAATTCATTGCTCTTTGATAAATTTAACTTTATATCTTCAAATCAACTTAGTTTCGTTAAAAACCGCTCAAAGCTACATTTTCACATTTTTAGACTTTATTTTCTTCCTACGTTTACTATCTCTCACTCAAAATTAGGGGTCCCTCAAGAATCAATACGTGGGTCTCATTTGTTCGTTATATTTACTAATAATATCAATTACGAATCTTCCTTTTTTCATTTTATTCTTTATGCTGATGATCATATCTTGATAACACATACTATTGGAAACTTAATGTTTTTAAAGTTTGATAAAGTTAATGTTCTTTTATAATCGATTATTGATTGGTTACTTAATATTAGACTTCCCTTAAATGTTTCAAAATCTTTTTTTACTAATAAAAGTGTTGAAAGTATTTGTCATATGAAAATTAATGGCTAAACTTTACATCAGGTTATCCAAGTCGGGTATTTCACACCGTAAGTCATGATCACGCATTACTTTACAAGTGTCTCGTCTATATGGAATTTTGTTTAAGTGTAGGTTATACTTTGATGATAATAAGTCACGTTTTATGCTTTGTAATGTTCTGCTTTACCCTCATTTATTGTAGGCTAACATTCTTTGGCACAACTTTCATAAACATCCTCCAAACATGCTTCTTCCACGATTAAAGAAATTTTCAAATTAATTGCTCTCTGCATGAAACCTTTTCCTTACTCTTGGTCAAGTTGCAACGCATTCCTTGTGTACTTTTGCTTTCAAAAATTATTATTTAAGTGGATGCTTTAATTTCTGGTACTTTCCAAATACAGCTGTGAATACTCATTTACAAGATCTAAAGATGCTCTAAGCCTTCAATTTTTTTCAATAATATTTGAAGAATTCTACATACCTTCAAAAAAAGCTAACATTGAAGATAGCCATTCGGATTCTAAATATTTCTATAGCTATTTTTATTATTTAACTATGTTAATGTTAGGTTATTGAATTAACTGCATTTGTTGATTTTCCTGTAAGTTACATGCTTGTTGTTACTTTTGAACAGAGCGGTACATCTCGAGGTATACCTGTATCTAAGTATGCCAACTGTTAAATAACAGACAGATATTTTAAACGACGAACCTTCATGTTCAAGCTTAAATATGAACTTAAATATGTTCAATAAACCTTATAATAAAAAAGATGTTTGGAACAAAGTACAATTTTTGATTAAAGGGAAAAATGATCGTAGTGTTAAAATTGACGATTGCAACGGTATTTAGTGATACTCAATTAGTTGTCAATAAATTCTGTGAATATTTTTCAATTCTCAGCGAATCTGACACCCCAGATACGGAATCTTTGAAAACCTTCCGTATTAAGCAGCCTACTTCATTCGAATTTAAAAAAAATCAACTGAAGATATTTATGGCATACCTTTGAATAAGTTGCTTTTAATTTTCAATACTATAAAAAAAATATTTGTTGTCACATTCAATTCATGTTTAAAATTTTAAATTTTCCCTAAATCCTTTAAAATTTCCAAAGTTGTGCGAGTTTTAAAAAAAAAGGTAGCCGTTATTCAATCGCTAATTACCGTCCAATCAGCATTATAAGTAACATTTCCAAAATATTTGAAAGAATAATTATATGCGCAAGTCATGTCTCACCACATACATGGAAAAGATATTTTGTATAAATATCAATTTGCGTTCAGCCCACATTATTCTACGAGTCATCTACATAGTATTTTTATAAATCAAACAAGAACACATTTAGAAAAGTCAGATGAAGTTCTCACATTATTTATAGATTTAGCAAAGGCCTTTAATAGCCTTTCACATCCAATTCTTTTGACTAAGTTAACATTCTTTGCATTTTCATCTGATGCAATCAATTTTTGGGATTCATACTTGACTAATCGCTTTCAGATAGTTGAAATTGATGGTTTTAGAACAAATGTAACTAAAATTGAAAAAGGAATACCCCAAGGATCCATACTTGGACTACTTCTATTCTCTCTCTACATCAACGATTTATACAAGTCCAATCTATCCTACAAATACTGACTATTTGCTGATGATGTAACAATAATAATAATAGTCATTTCTTACAAAATCTTTAGATAAAATTGGACAAGTTTTAAATCCGGTTTGTCATTGGTGTGATTTAAATGATATGGAAGTGTAAATTTTCATAAAATCAAATATATGATTTTTACGAACAAAAAGTCTCGTCTTTTATGCTATGAAACTTCTATTGAACGTGTATCAACTTTTAATCTTTTAGGAGTAGTAATTAACAATAATCTAACATGGGAATACCACATGAAGTATATCTCGTCTAAATTGAATTGTGTTTCTGGTGTTATTAATAAATATAAAAGTGAACTGTCTACCAACATCAAACTTTTGATTTACAAATCTTTATTCTTACCACGTTGCTCTTATGGTGTTGTAAACTGAGGCTACTCTGATGTATGAGGCACTCCAAAGTGTGTTCAACTAAGGTTTTAAACAGCACACCGCAGTATTCTTTGATGAATACAATTTACTCAGAATTAAAGAAAGACATATACTTTACAGTTGTCTATATTTGCATACAAACATATTCTAGGTTTTTTGCCAAACATTTTTCAGGAGTGACTTCATTTCAATAAAGACTTAGAAAGCTATAACTTAAGATGTCCCAACAAGTTAACTACTATTTATTATAGACGTAATAAGGTAAAGGTAACGGTACCTGGGGTGTTGTCATCGAGAAGGCACAATTGCGCTGCTTGTATCGAACTATGAGGAAAGCAGGCTTGATGCGGAATCGAACCCAAGACCTTGAGTTATCGAATCCAGCATCTAACCAACACTACTCACGTCCCTAAAAAAATTCTCTATTCTAAAAAAAACTCTTAGATACAGGGTTATTCAGCTTTGGAATAGATATCTTTTCTCTTATTTTATTGACAATCTTAAGTTGAAAACTTTAAAAAAACAGATATATACCAATTTACTAAATAAGGATGATCAAACCTGTGATAGTAGAAAGTGTTACTTGTGTTATTATAACTAACTTTTTTTTCTCTTTTATATATTTACTATAAATTTTCACTTCTAACTATTTTCACACTTAAACCTAAATGTTCACATACATTTTACTTTATTTTTAATTTTTCAATCAATTTTTCATCAATATACTTTTTCTCATTTATATATATAACATTATATACACACTCATATGTAAAATCTCGTTGTGTCGAACCTCAAGGGGAACATAAAAAACTTCGACACAAAATAAGTTCGAGATAAATGATAGTGCTATAAATAAAGTTTGGGCTTCATAAATTTTAAAAATTATTTTTTATGTTCACTAAAATCAATCAAATCATAAATTTCTGACGGTAAAATAATCTTTAATTGTGCGTTGTACAAGCTTATTTTTCTGTAATTTTTCTATATGATTCTCCAACTTTGCAATGCAGTCAAACACATCTGATGAACTTTCTTGAGCTTGAAAAAATAATCTTAAATCAGAACACATACTCAATGCTGCTGAGGTGCTTGGTATTTGTGCTGTAGACGAATTAGAACAATCTGAAAGTTCATCACTATCATCCAGTTCATTGTTTTTTCTTTCAACTGCCAATAAAATATCTTCATCTGTCAAAGGAGCATTTGCAATAACATCATCATCTACACAAATGTATTCTTCAAATGAGGGCATTGTGATTCCTAACTCTTTTGCTTTTTCTAACATGTTTTCGTCTCGATGAATATCTTGATCAAAATCTTCAGTATCTTCGTTGGATGATGGAAAAAATCCAGCATGTTTGAAGCAACTTAATATAGTACCAGATTCGACACAGGACCATGCACGTTGCACCAAATGTAAAGCGTCTAAAACATTATGGGTTGGGATCTTCATGTTACTTTCGATAGAAAAAATTTTTTTTCAACTAAAAAACGACGATAGTACGTTTTTATATTCCTGATCACCCCTTGATCCATTGGTTGAGTTTTAGAAGTAGCATTGGAGGTAAGAAATATAAGTCAACATTACTGAGCGTTTGTTTTGTGTGAGAAGCCACATTATCTAAAAATAGGGCTATTTTACGATTTTTAGATTTAAACAACTGGTCAATTCTATTGAGCCAGCTTGAGAAAGTTTTTTCATTCATCCAAGCACGTCTGTTTGCTGTATATTCGGTAGGAAGAGATTTGACTCCTCTAAAACATCTTGGTTTCAGTGATTTGCCGATCACAAACAAAGGTAACTTATGCGTTCCAGATACATTAGAACACACTAAAACTGTGATTCTTTCTTTTGATAGTTTACCCCCAAAACATCTTTCTTCTTTATAAGTTAAAGATTTTGAGGGCAGAAGTTTATAAAATAATGCGAATTCATCAGCATTATAAACATCATTTTGGGAATATTTCTCAAGTATTGAAGGAAGTGTAGTATTGATCCAAGTACTAACTGATTCCATATTTACGCTATTACCTTCACCACTGATAACTCTACAACTTTATCTACCTTTCAATCTGTTCAGCCATCCTTCACTACACTTGAAATCATTATATTGCATATCTCTCGCAAGTTTCGTTGCTTTTGCCTGCAGTATTGGTCCAGATATAGGAATACCTTGAATTCGAGCTTGCTTAAACCATGAAAAAGTGCTTCTTCAACATCTGGGAACTTACTTTGACGGATTCTTCTACGCTTAAATCCGTTGGGTTGATAAAGTATTAAGAGGAATGTTGAATTCTTTAGCCACAACAACTTTCTTTTTACCTTTTTCGACTTTTTCAATTGCTTGACATTTTAGCTCCATGCTATGAACAGTTAGGTTTCTTTTAGGCTTGTCCATTTTTTAAAAACTCTAATTAAATACTTTAAAACAGGTATGAAAGTAAAAAACTTTTTCAAATCTATGAAATCTGAAAATAAATATTGAAGATTAAAAAAACTTTCGAAAATTTCACTAATTGAAACAATCAACAAAGTTTGAGTAAAACAAATGAATCAAATATATGGCACCCACTTCTTCTCAATAAAAAAATTAATTTACAATACGTTATCTCAAAAACGTTTAATAACTGTAGATCTAGGAAAAACCACGTTTATGAAGTTTTGCCGTTTTTGATACACAATTATACTCTTCATTCTTGCGATTCCACAGAATTTAAAACAAAATCAAAAAGACTCCAAATGAATACTAAGTGCAAACTTTCCAGTTTACACACTTTTCTATCATTACTCTACACTCATAAAAGTTTTGTTAATTCGCGATTGAAAAGTATTGGACAAGTTGAGTGATGAATTGGAGTTATAGTATGTGTTTACTGGGTTGTTTGTAAAATGAAATTTATTTTATTCTAATTACATAATATCAACATTCCTAACACTTAACTTACGCATAAATCTCGTGACAATAGAAAAATAAATTTATCCCAGTTTCCTGTGTCTACAGTATTGATAGACAATAAGGATCCAGTTTTGCGAGTGTTGTCATGTATAACTTTGTACTGCTTGAAGAGTGTGTTAAATGGTTTTTATCCTCAATAATTTAAGCTTTGACATTTTATAATACGCTTAAAAAAATTGAATAAAAATTTAATCAAAAAACAATTGAAAGGATTATATTTAATAAGATTGAAAATAAGAATTTTGAAATTCATCGTAAATTCAATAGTCGAAAGATGAACAGAAAAGCTCCAAATTATTTTTATCACTTTGAATTTTTAAACCCAAATTTAAGAATTCTGTAAAAATGGTTCATTCCAGAGGCTTAGCTAGCATTTATGCCGCCCGGGAGGGTTGTAAAATTTGCCTCCCTTTATGACGTTAAGTTTCAAAAGCTTCCAAAAATATGTGTCACGATAATTTAAGAAAGAAAATTTATTTAGCAAAGCTACAAGAAACTGGAAGAAAATCAAAAAATATTCATTCATTTATGCTTAGAAGTTTCATTAGAGAACATGATAAGAAGAATACAACAAAAATAGGAATCATAAAAACTAAATCAATATACAATTACATTTTTACCAATTAAATCTACTATGACCAGAAGGTCAAAAAACCGCCAATAATTAAAAAAATTGCCTGCCGCCACCACTAGCTACGCCTCTGGTTCATTCAACAAAAAAATAAACCTTGTATATTTTTAAAATGTTAATTCATGATAAACTAATAAATTTTAACACTACATTATATACCGACAAGCATAAAGACTATAAGCATAAAAATCATGGGATACCCGTATAAACAGACTTTTGGAAAATATCTCGGTCAAAATCACAGAACACACAACTTTTGGAGTGAGCAGAGTGAAGAGAAGAACTAGATAGAACTATGAAGTGTATCAACAGATATCACAATTATGTGCAGTGAAGCAAAAGAGTAGAGAGATGAAAATCTTTAATGTATTATCACAAGGATATACTTAAGTAAAATCTTTTAAATCAGTTCGACACATGCGCAGAAAAAACAATGAACATAGATATAATGAGAGAAGCGCGTATGGTTCGACTTAACCGAATGTTCGACTCATCCAACTTCGAGTAAGCAGTTTTTGCAATGTGTTAGATATTAAGTTTAAGGGGGATTAGCTCTAAGTTCGTCTTAAGCGAATGTTCGAGACAACCGACTTCGACACAACGGGATTTTACTGTACTCCCTTCATATTTGCATCCACTTGAATCTTAAATCTGCTTTTTCAATCTCAAAACTTCCAAGAAAGTACAAAGAAGAGAAAGGAGTTTGAAAAAGTTATTAAAATTGGTAACTGAATTATAATTATTAAATAAATGTTTCTTAAAAATTTAAGAATAAGAAAATGCTGCCTCACTTTGTTTCGCTTTTCACAGGTTGTCATTTCGTTATGCTTTAGCAATGAAAACTCTTCCGTCTGCACTTCAATAAATTCTTGAAATAGTTGTTAAGATTGTCAATCATGTGAAAAAAATGCTACAACTTCAAGAGTTTTTAAAACTATTTGAGAAGAAATGGACTCAAATTTTTCTGTTCTTCTTTTGCACACAGAAGTGCGTTGGCTTTCAAAAGACAATGTTTTAAACAGAGTTTTTCACCTTCGCGAACAGCTAACAATATTGCTAGAACAAGGTTCAACTTCAAAAGATAAGTTTTTTCTTGATAAAATGAAAGACAACCTTTTTCTATCTAAAGTTGCTTACCTTGCTAATTTTTTTCTGAAATGAATTCTACTAATACTTCTCTTCAAGGAAATCTTTAGTTTTCATATTTAATTTTGGATAGAGTGGCAGCTTTCCAGTCGAAAATGAAGTTTTATGAAAAACAAGTTAGGAATGGTGAGACTAATTTTTTCCCACAACTTTTCTGAATTCTTTAACACAAAAAGAGTGCATTTTCCGTGATGAAATATTAGCTCATCTTGTGAAAGTAAATCAAGCAATTAAAAACTATTTTCTGAAGTTAAATAGCTGTTCTAATGACCTTTGGATCACCAGACCTTTTTCAGTGAGCGAAAGTAGCATTGATGACTCTGATGTTGCTGCCAAAGTGGAGTTTCTTCAAATAAGTGAAGACCCTCAATTAAAAATCGATTTTTCCGAGCAAGCACTTCCATCATTCTGGGCCAAATTAAAAACCGTTTATCCTATTCTTTCCAAACGTGCTATGATATTTTTGATACAGTCACCTAAAAACTCATCGTTGCGAGACTGGATTTTGTGCAATGATGTCTTTAAAAACAAGTTCACGTAATAAGCTTGCAATTGATTCAGACATGAGATGCTGTCTGTCGAGTATTACACCATGTTTTGGAAAACTTTTTTCTGACAAACAATACCAGCCTTAGCATTAAATTATACTAAATTTGTTAGATTATATTAATTCAAATAAATTTTTTCAATTAAACTTCCTCTTACTAACAAGTGTTTGTATTATAAAATATAACATGTAAATTTTCTTGCTTTTAACTTTAAACGGCTGAATTAAAAAGAATTTCATAGGGGTGATAAAAAAAATTTTAATAATTTTTTTTTCTAGAGGAGCATTGGTCATTATTGGGTTGTTGATGATTGTTGGTCTTAGCCTCATTCTGAAAAAAGATCGGATTAACGAAACAAGTGAATTAATTGAAGAAGGTAAAATTATACAATATTAGTCGAACTTTTTTTATAGAAAATGAAATCGAAGGTTTATCATTGAGAAATTTAAATGACGATGATATGAGGAGTGTGCTTGCGGGAAAGATACGACCTCAAGAAAGATAATGATGTTGATAGAAAAACTTAGAGAGAATCATTCAAAAAAGAGTGGTGTTCATGCTTCAGACAGTTCAGATCGCACAGTTTTCAAAGTTACTGAACCCTTAATCACACTCATTTAGGGGTAATTGCTAAAAAATATTTTAAATTTTTAAAGAGCGATTCTAGTTTTTTGTCCACGCCAATTAATACTCCAAATTATTCGAAAACCATTTACGATCTCCTTGAAAAAAATGAAAATTATAAGGAAGTTGATAGGTTCGTGGAAGAAACAGCTTATTCAAAATCCTATGATCTGGAGATATAAAAGATAAGAACTTACCTTTTATTTTTTGTTTACTTATGAAAATTTTTTGTAAACACACTTGACTTCAAAATTATCGCATAAATTCACCTCAAAAAAACCAAGAACTAATTTGATTTAAATGGTTATAACTATTAATTTTTCAACAAACATAGATGTATTAATAATGATTATTATCTATAGAAGATATTGATATGAGTGAATCAGAGGCTAAACATTTTTGTAAAAAGAATTTTTGAAAGTAGGAAGTTTGAGAGACAAATCCAAAATGAACAAAGCCAAAAGAAAGACTTTTAGAAGTAGAAGGGCTTTTATTCAAGTTTCAAGCAATGATAATGTTATGATATTATTTTAAAATACAATGTTCTTGAAGATATAGAGTTTGTAAGATTTTTTTTTCATTTTTTCTTTTCAATAAAATTAACTTTTAAATATTGAAAAAAAGTTTTTTTTATTACAAAACTTGAAAAAGAAACAACAGACAAAAACTGTAATGTATTAATTATGAAGCTGAAAACAATATTCAATCAGGATTCTGTAAGTATTTGCATATCATTTTTCTATTTTTCGACATTTAATAAATATATTAAATCTCCAAACTGTATACTACGATCGTTTCTATTCCATGTACAAATGACTAGGGAGACATTGTTAAACTTTCTGTTCACATTTTGCTAGATGTAAGATTTGATATACCTCATTCGGCGAGACGATGTTACATAAGTTATTACCTATAAGTACCCAGATCTTGTGTTAAAAATGGGTTTAGAATCTAAACAAAGTTTTCACAGAGGACACAATAAAATAATTATGGAGAAGTAAAAATTGATGGAAAAAATTTGGCAAAATAATTAATAAAGTGAGACACTTTATTATAAAAAAGTAATTTCGTACAATTTCCTAACTATTACAAACTAAGATCACAAAATATTAAACTAAACAAAGCTCTAAATATCCCTGAAATTCAAACAATTTTCGAAAAAGTGTGAAGAAAAACCGCTGTCAGTGGTGAAATACTTGAAAATGTCGAGGAATATTTAACACTATGGTCTCTAACTAATAGCACCAAGAAAAGAGTTGCGTAACTCGGGTTGAAAAGTTTTGTTTCATGGCGTGATCAACTTATCGTGATTAACGGTTTGGATGAAGGTCCATTTTAAAATATGAGAGTTATGAAACTAAAATTCAAAAATACTCGGTGAAAAGATTGCTCTACTTATCTATCCCAAGTTTCTTTTTGAAAAAAGGTGTAAAGAGTTTAAGAAAAACTTTTTCAAAATAAACATTACTTTAAAGATGAGATTGGAAGGAATGCAGTGAAGAAACAATTCATATATTCTACTTCGCACTTGTAGAAGCATTTGTGGAGACTGCTCACTCAGTATGAGAGAAGCTGTTTTCTTCAAGTAGCGCTCCCAATCCGGTAGGATTGGAACTTCGCCATCTTTAATGGGATACCTAACGATAGTTATCTATATATTACTTTTTATATTAGATATATTACTGATCTCAATGAAAGATAAAAGCGCTAAAACTGAAAATAAGGTGTAAGAGCCAGGATATTTAAAATCAAAAACATATCAATTAAATCAATTCTGACTCTTTAGAAACACTGCTATCCTCTTTCTCCCAAGATTAATACATTTCTTAAAAAAGTTAAAACTAAAAAAAATTAAGTAAATAACAAAAACTGTCAAAGAATATCCGTTTATTGCGCATAAATACGAGAACAATTTTACGCACAAATACATTATAACGAACCCACACTTGAATATCTCAAACTAAAATTTTTAAGGCTTAGACAAAAACCAGGAAAAGTTTTCATCTAAGATGACAGTCAGAGTTAGAGAAAAGAGTGCACCCAGGGATGGACCGAGAGGGGGGATGCATACCCCCCCCCCCCCACCAGCAATCTATTCAAGAAAAATTAAGGTTGGAGTCCACCCTAAAATAGAAATCAAAATTGATTAAATCATTGATCGATTTTCAAAGCAAAAAGAAAGAAGAAAAGACTTTGTAATATAATTTTAATCATTTATTTTACATACGTTTTCAAATTTCTTCCCTAATAAAATGTGTAAAATATTTTGATAATATTAGTATACCCCCCCCCCCCCCCACAAAAGATTTCTGGATCCCCCACTGAGTGCACCAATAAAAACATGAAGCAGAAAACTAACAAAGAAGGCAGTTATTAACTTGTTTACATATCCCTAGTTAGAGAAAATATAAATCAATGAAGCAACTTACAAACTACATTCAAATAAGTATACAAGGAAAAGAATGGCCAGGAGTACAAAGACAACAGGAGGGGCAGCAAGCAAACGCATTCAAATGGAGAAAAGGGAAATGAAAGTAAGGGAATTAGGGTATACTGCTTTACAGAGCTCACTTCAAGCATGAGAATCGCTCTGCGAAGATTGCCTTTACTCTGAACGGCTATTTCATCAGCAAACTTTGTGGGCAAATTCAAGTCTTCCTTAGCGTAGATATTCTTTAATATGCTGACTATCTAAAATCAGAAACAAAAATTAGTGCAAACAACAAAATGTGTTGGCTGTTAATCGAAGAATAGGCAGGACAATTTTGTCCTTAGACTTTTTCATATTCACTTACTGAGCATTGTGGTAAGTATATTTGTGTCTCGGTTGAAGAAAGAACAAGTTGTTCTTCCAGCTCAATAAATGATACTGAAATAAGCTTACCATGTGAAGCACTTATTATTGTGCAAGAGGATAAAGTGAATGAGAAGACTAATCACAGCACATACTTGATCAGATGAAGGAGAAGCTACTCGGATAACGAGGCATCTGCTTATCAAGGGAGAAATCATTTTGCTGAGCGAGTCTGTTATGAGAATAAGGCGACAAGTTGCGAGATACTTTTCCATACTACATCGCAACGCTTGCTGCGCCTCAAAGGAGAGTGAATTCGCCTGGCAAAGAACTATCACTAAATGAAGAGAGAAACAGACAGGTGTCAATCAGGTCAATAAGAGCAATCGTTCAAATTAAAGGCATCTTTGATGTATTTAATGCTCAAAGGTATTGGTGAGGCGGAACATTTAACAATCTACTATGACAATTAGTGTAAAAGGTTACACAGGTTTTTATAGCATAAATATATTGAATACCTGTATTTTTATTGGTGATGAGCAGGGTGTAGTCAAAGTTTTTTAGGTCAATACAGTCAAAAAAAGTTTATTAGTTTACTCAAAAATTTATAAATTTTGCAGAATAAATGCTTACATTTTTAATTTTTTTTTAAAATATCACCCACACAATTTATTTGCTTACAAAACAAACCAGTACCTTGAAAGATTATTTGCAATGTTGAATAAACTTGTATTCATGAATGATTTTGCGTCCTTCAATTTCATTAAATATATAATAAGCTTCCTGAACAAAATCAGCTAATTTATGTCGATTGAATGTTATTTAGAAAAAAAATGCTACTCATAACATTTTATTAGCTCTGGTATGAAAAGCATGCTCCGCTCTATATGACAGCTATAAGCAATGGAACATTTTATGTATTAGATCGAAAAAACACATGTGTTGTTTGAGTAGAAATAACCTAATATGAATAGACGCATAATTTTTAAATTGAGTGATAAATTTGTGTTCTCATACTCACTTTTATTATGTCTACACGCTCATTTGCAATCTTTATTATATACCTTTTACTATTTCAGAAACATAAATATTTGCTTTTAATCACTATGACGTCTACTGGAGGTATGTGTCTAAATAAAGATAATTTTTTTATATTTTTGGGGAAATAACTTTTAAATCACTATTTTTACTCACCTGAATTATAGAGAGGAAAAATATCAATAATTGATTCAATATCCAAACATATTTTCCCAGAATCAATTGAAGATTGTAGATGATAACATGAACACCGATTCAAACTTCACTGATAAGTTCACACAAGGCTTATTTGATATCACAAACCGAACTGAATGATCTTGGGTTCTTGACTATGTAATACGCGTTCCATGAACCGATTTTTTTAATTAATAAAAATAAAAAACGTGTTTAAAAAACCAGTTTTGACTTTAGTCAAACATTTTTTGAATAAATTGATTTGTTTTTCTTTCAAAATATATACCTTTTCATTTTACTTATGTTTTGTATTCAATTTTATGTTTCCAAATACTTGCTCATTTTATTTAATGCTAATTTCTTTCCTTTAGCCATTTTCCCAAATGCTCTAAGTTAGGTGAAAATTTTCTGATCCCCAAAAAGAATATCAATCACCACAAAATTGAAAACGGGAGACCCATCACACTAGTCAAATATTGCGAGAAAAGTATTCGTTATATAACTTGGCTGCAATACTATAAAGTAAGAAACGTTCTTTTGAGCTTAAAGTACTAAAAATCAAAAACAATTTTGAAATGAAGGCAACGTTCTTGGATTCCGTCTCTTCGTTTCTTTTGCCTGGAAAGCAACATCCATTTTTAACATCTATTTTTTCTTCAACACATTTTTGAGGATCAGCATTTTCGCTTATAAATATGATGAAAAATAAATACCTCAACAGACACTTAAGAATAGGACAAAGTAATTACCAAACGTAATTTCGGCATATTAACTACTAGTTTGCATTCTCGAATAAATCTTAAGAATTTTCACCATTTACCCATACAATGAAATTGTCAGGAGAAAAGTCAGAGAAATGGAGCAATCAGTATGCCTGAAATTAAAACTGCTTTAATGCAAATAATGAGTTGCTACCTTTTTGAAGCAACGGCAACAAGAACGGGTAGACTGGATTTGCTATATAAAGCACTTCTTACTCTTAGAAACGAGTGACGTGTGTTTTCATCGACTGGATTGTTTTCTTCCAGATTGTCTACATCAAATCAAGCGTAGGTGCTCTTTCTTTTGTTAAAGATTTTTTCTCCATAGCTATTATTTCATTTTCAAAAATCCAGTTTTACCCGGTCTTGAAAAAAAACATCGGTTCTAAAAAGCGGTTTTGAGTGGAATTTACAAAAATCAAATGTTAAAATTTCCTTGTTTAGAAATCTTCAAAACATTTCAATTCTTTTTTTGTTCAAAAAGAAGGCTAGTGACGTGTAACAATTAAAAGATGCTTGTGAAAAGAATTTATTCATTTATTCTTCCAAAACAAATCTTAAAGGTGTTTCGTTAAAGAATGGAAACAACAAGACACCTATTCCAATTACAAACTCATCACAAATGAAAGAAACTTCTGAGAACTTAAAGCTCATGCTATCATCATCATCATCATCATCCATTTTGCCTTCTAGGCATGGTTATTGTTCCCAAAGAGTCGAGGTCAACCAGTTTGCTGCAACAACTACGCCATTTCATTCTTTCTTTAGCATCACTTCGCACAAGCTTTCTTTTTTCCATATCGTGGTGAATCACTTCATTCCATGCTTTCTTTGGTCTTCCTCTCTTCATCCTTCCATCAATCAATTCATCTTTTATCTTCTTTACAACGTTCCCTTCGGACATCATTTCGACACGACCACACCAACGTAATCTATTCTCTTCTAAATGCACTTCTATATCCTCAATTCCAATTTTCTTTCTCAACATCAAGCTTTCTTTTTAGCTGCTACACATCGTAGCTCTGGTAATGGGTTTTCAAAGCGGGCATACTAAGTAATGTTGATTTTTGTGTGCGTGGCAAACTCGAGCAAAAATAAACACTATACAGAAAAAGAATGTGCAATTAAAACAATTTTTGATCCACGTGAAAATCCATGTAGGACAAGATTCTTCTAGCACATTTGCACATAAAACTGAGAATAATGAAGAATTTTGTAAAAGCAATGAACAGCGCAGAAAAATTTGGTTGTTTAAAGCAGAAAGTTGCTTTAAAAGCAAATCAAAAACTAAAGATTTTAGATCATTGGCTCACAAATTTCCAAATTCTTCAATGATAAACACTTTGAATTAACTTTAGGTGCAAAAGAAAAGAAGTTTCAATTAGTGACCAAAGGTTTTTCAGAAAATAAGAGAGAGAGAGAGAGAGAGAGAGAGAGAGAGAGAGAAGAACTATGCAAAGCTTGTAAAAAATGAAATGTAATACGTCACTGAAGATGCATTTTAACTTTCACATTTTAGCTTTTTTATAGAAAACTGTGGAATGGTCAGTGCTTAACAAGGAAGATTTTATCAAATTTTTCAGTGATAGAAAAAAGATACCAAGATAAATCGGAATCAAATATGTTAGCAGAGTATTGCCGCAAAATCAGTAAACAAGATTCCTTATAATCCTATAAACATCAAACAAAATGTCTAAGATAGCTGATGATGAAGATTGAGGAACGCAAATAAGCATTTTTTTTATCCATTTATTAGTCAATCCATTGCATACCGAAACTTTATATATCATAAAATTCTAGCCAACAAAACGTTTTTCGATATGATATTTAATTTTAGCAATAAAGGTTACATATAATTAAAATATTATTTTATGAGAAGCACTTTGGCAAGTTAAAAAGTTTTTATAATTTTAAAGTAGTATTTACGTAAGTATACCTTCTTAAATTCTTATTCCTTTAAAAGAAAAGAATTGAATTACAGTTAAACTTGCCTAAACCAAACTTAAACTGGATAAACAAAGTTGGCCGGTTTGCACAATATTTCGTTTTTTACAAATGTAGAAAAAAAGGTTTATTGAAATATATAATCTTTTTTTTTAAATAAAATATTCTAAACTTGTTTGTTCAAACTTGAATTTCTCCTTGACTAACTCTGCTTCTGCTTCTTGTAAATCTTAGAAGAAGCTTCTTGCATTTTTGCTCTTGAGGTATTTAGAGCAATTTTGAACATTATACATCATCGAAACTGCATCTCCAATACTATAAAAAAGTATTGTAAAATATATTTCGATTTTTTACAGATTTTTCTATGAATAAATAAGATATAATTTTTTTCAGATTATTTAGGCATTCAGATTTCGGTTTTCACGAAATTCAATAAAAATGAGTTTACTAAAAAAAATTGGTGATATGTAAAAAGTTTGGTTATTACAAGTTTCGTTTTAAGCAAGTTTGATAACAATATAAAGGATCTTTTTTGTGCAATAAGGAATTCTTTAACAAGTTAAAGATTTTTGATAATGAAGTGGAAAATTATAAACTTTCATTATATTTTGCATATAAGAAGTATTGGAAGGCTCTCTTCGATTAGCAACACTACACAGCAAAATGAACTACTGTTGCTAAATAAAAGCATGGCGAGATACATATAATAGAATAAACACTACGAGATTTGTATTAGGATTGAAAATACCTTTAAAATCAATAGAGGAATTAATTTTGGCACTGTTTGATTGAGCAATCAATTTGATTAATTCTTGAACGACTGTTTTATCATGGAATCCAGCAGAACTAAAGAGAATAAGTTTTAAAAAATATTTTATATACAACTTTTTTAAGAGTCAAATTTAATCAGATGCTCAAATTTTATCGATCTAATCAAATCCAACTATAATAAATTGATAGAACCAAAATTAAAAAGTTTTTTATTTGAATGTGGACAATCGAGCCAACATTTTTGTGAACAATTTATTGGACATAAATTCTATTAGCATTAAGAACGAATCGTCTTACTAATTCTAGACAAATTTATTCTCAAGTACAAAACCAAGCAAAATAAGTCGAAGGAGAATCAATAAAACAATCTATTTTTAAATTGAAATAATCAAACTAAAAAAATAAAAAGTTTAACTTAAAAAATTATTTCATTTGTATAAAATGGTTGGAAAAAAAATGCTTTATTCCCTCTAGAGTATAAAACAAGACACACAAATATTTTTAGTTTCATAAAAATTATAAAACAAAATCGTGCTTTTAATTTTTTGATGGAAAAGTATACAAATAAATTATGCTATAAAAGCCGATTTTTTATTACAATCTAGAACATTTAATTGATGTAATATTATTATTATACGTTTTACTTCAATTGTTAGTTGGATCTTAAATATTTTCCTTCTCAAAGAAATTTTTGTCATTTTTGATGTTGAGCTTAACTTTGTTATATTCTTAACGTTAAGGCTCATTATTCTGCGATTATAATTTTGAGTGCAATATTAAAATACTTTCTTACGGGATAATATTTTATATCGAATATTAAGATTCGGGTTAGGGCGATTCTAGATCATGATTATGATTCTGATTCGTCGATTTTTTTTTTAATTACAACACTCTAATTGTGATTAGTAAAAAAACGTATTTGGACGAGTTTAATGGGTTGTCGGAAATATATTGCTTTAGTTTCGAGTAGCTTACTCGAACACCATCTGTGCTGATGCATGATTAGCTGAAATATCTTTGCCCTTTTTAATATATCTTTCATTCTGCTTTTGATTTTTTTCATTTCAAAAAATTCTGATTAGTAAGAACATATTTGCAGGTATTTACAAGTGAGTTTAGTTAGCAGTGAAAAGATGGATTGCTTTATTTCCGGCAGCTTATTCGATCACCATCTGTGCTGATGCATGATTCGCTGAAATATGCATATATTTGTTCTTCATAGCTGTCAAAGAGTAAGGGGCAGGTGTACACGACTTCTAGCTCTAAGAATGAAGATAATCCATTTTTACTCGTGGTTTCTACTGTGTGGGTGAATTGTCATCTTATTGTGTTGCCTCGATAGGGTGGGTAGGTAATGCGAAGTTCAGTTCTTAGTTTTTCACGCTCTTTCTTCTGATGTATACCAGAGAAGCTTCGAGTGCTCCAATTATTATTGAGAGAATCTGACTTTTATGGTTTTCTAGGTTTGATTTTGATTCTAATTTTTGGGGTTTTTTCTGATTATAATCAGAAACGATCGCAACTCTAGTCAAGATACATCGCAATTTCGAGTTCCAATTTCAATTTGCGTGTATTGATTAGTTAAAAAAGGAATGTAAGAACCTGGGATTTATTTGAACATGGCAACTACTGGAAATGGTTTCAATCTCAACTTTTGCGTCTGAAGGCGTTGTGAAAGTGTGTGAAGTAATGTGCAGCTTGTCTACACGAGCTCCATACAACTCGCGCAGCATACAGTACACACGAGTCATCTTGCCACAACCAGATGGGCCATGCACAATGAGATTTGTGAAATTACGGGTACGAATCTAAGAACATTAAAATGCAACATTACAAATAAAGATGTTGAAAAAAAGTGAAATAACTAAGTGTGCTAAAATAAACAAGAAAGTACGTTAGATGCCAGGGTTGAGGAGTCGGAGGCAAAATATAAATCTGACTCCGACTTCTTGTACTTAAAAAACGCACCACGATTCCGACTGCTATCCCATTAAAATCTCCGAGCCATTGCAGCCCTGTTAGAGGTAGTATAAAATGAAAAGAAATTTAAGTTGTGTAATTAACAAGTATGTAAACAAATGGATATATTTGTTTATATATATAGTTATACAATATATATTATAAAATATAATTAATTTTTTACAAAATTGGTGAATTTAAATACTATACTTCCAGCGAAAATATTTTAATTAAATTTGCATATCGAATATGGTGCGCAGAAAAAGTGCCCTGGATTAAAAAGTAGGAAAAATGCCCCAGTAAAAATGCCCCCGAAAAAAATGCCCAAACACAAAAAATTTCAAAAATTATTAATTAAAATTTAAAAAAAAAATTTTTTTTAAAAGATATGTCAAATAAAGATTTTTTGTAAAAAAAAATAACAAAAAGTTAACTTTTCATCTAAAACATTTAAAATTTAATTAAAGTAAACTAAAAAGACTCAGCATACGACAATTTTTTAAATACAAAAAAATAATTTATAAAACAGCAAATATTTTTGGACTTTGTGTGTATCAGAACACTTTCTAAATATAATTTGTGTTTTAACTGATTTTAAGAACACATTCCCACAAATCTGCAACTTTGTTATTGTTTTCAAGAACTTTATAAAGAAAAAAAACCCTATAGATTAAAAAATTTTTAGAAATTTAGACTTTCAAAACGGTACCAAATAAAAATATTTATATAATTTAAAAAATCCTGAAAATCAAAAATTAGGGGACATTTTTACCTACAACCATCGAATATACACTAGTTTAAAAAAATCCCAAATTGTTAGTGGAGTGGAATAGGCTTTTCATTTGAAAAATGAAGTAGTCTACCAGGCACATTACAGGAATTGATGAATGGATATTTGATTCATAGAGAAAACAAATAACTGAAGGTTGGATAGTTTTATATGAGTGAATGTAGTCTAAAGGCAAGGAGTCTACTAGACATCCGCGATGTTTATATGAAAAATGTGATTGATTCAGGGGCAAGGATATAAAATGAAGTTATAATTGTGCAAACAAAAATAAAACAAAAAATTAAGATCGCATTATTTCATTTACTCAGCATCATTCAAAAATAGTTTAAAAGCTAAATTGATACAAGCTACAAAAAGTAAAATAACTTTTAACATTTTGCAATGATTTGCCTTTTATAATAACTACCTGGATGTGCGCCCCTGATTTACAGATATTACAATGCAACTAAAAAACATCCGTTCGCTGATAGTTTGCAATCACATATGTTTTCAATTGAGAAAATATTGGTGATGATGAAAATAATAACTCCTTTAATTGCATTGGCAGGATGTTAAATTTGAACACCAGCTCTTATGTTTTATTCAGTAAGTTTGGAATTTGGGTCATCAGTCATCACCAGGGCGAGTAAAAGTCAATAAAGTCAACTTTTATTTCCGTTTAGCAAAAACTCTTTGAAGAAGATCTTTACTTGTTTAGTCTAAAAAATTTTTGAACTAATTTCAAATTTTTAAGTCAATCAAAGTCAATTTTTGGAGTTTAGGTTAATAAAGTCCATTTTTATATTTAACACTTTTTGATTCAATGTGCCTAAAATTGTTATAAGCGATACATACAAGATTTCTTCTTTATATCAACATTTTGTGATATAACACACGAACAATTTATCTGAGTATCTCAGTATCTGCAATGAAGTGATAGATATAACTGTTGAAGAGATGAATAATAGGTACAATCAAATTTTTTAATTTTTTTGCATATATACTTCAATATTTAAAATTTTCAAAGGTTTTCAGAAGGGCAGAACAACTTGATAAAAGGCATTGAAAATCTATGACCAAATAGGCCAAAATTTTGTTAAAGCATCTCCGAATTGTACATGATGCTCATTTTGAAAGCCAAATTCTGGTTGCTAAAAATTATTTAAAAAAGGAATTCACTCCAACAATCCATAAATGTTTGAAGGATATTCTCGGTATTTTAAATCCTTTGAAAGATGCGTTCAAAAGTGTATACGACCTGTATGTAGGTAGAATTTGAAAAACTTTAAAATATTGATACTTTGATATTGATTTATTTTTCATTCAAAGGTGCGATTATTATCGGAATCAGAACAGCATCATGTGAACGATCATTTTCTTGTCTAAAAAGAGTTTTAGGAAGCTAAAGATCTTCAATGCTGCATGAAAGAAAAAAGAATCTAATGCTTCTTTCCTATCTAAAAGATTATACACAAAAGATTGATAACAACGAAATATTGAAACTTTTTCCAGAAAGTCTAGAAAGATACAACTTTTTTGAACAAAAAAATTCAATAATAAATTGGTGGTATACTTCCTAATTTCCGTTTACAGATGTAAAAAGGCGTTGTTTTTTTTTGAATAATATCATGTATAGCAATTTTTTTTGTTACGTAGGTTTCGTTTTGTACCCCTCTACCACCATATGCTGGAGAAAATGTCTTATTTTTTATATACTTTTGTTCCCTAGCAGGATTTATATTATAAAATTCATTATAAAATTTTGAAATACCTTCAAATATGTTTTCTTCACCCTTACTTAAAAAAGCCTCCTTGTTTTTTCAGTGACTATTGAAGGAAATTTTCAAAAAATTGAAAACAATTATAAAACTATATATTAGTATAAAAACCAATACAAACTATTTTGCTTAAAGTTACTTAATTAATAGTTGAGAAACGTTTGAAAAAATCAAGATCGTTCTAGTGTTAATTATATTTAGTAGTTATTTTAGTAAAAATAACTGCTCTAATTTTAAAATTGATTCCCCCCCCCTCAATCCTTGTTATGCCCCTCTGAGTTCTATTTTCTCGCTACGCCACTGATTCTAACACATAAATAAAATTGAAAACGTAATCTTCGAAACTTACAATGAAAGGTGAATTTGATTTATATAAAAATATCGAATTTGAAGATACCCTGTGGCATAAATAAGGAACATATTAAAAAAATAGATCTCTGCAACAGAAAAAGGAAGGATAAATTCCAGTGATTCAAAAGCTTTTGTTCAAAGATCGCGCTTTTAAAAAAATAATTTAAAATGTTGCAAGATATCTTACAATAAATAATGACAAAAGTGATTATAGAATAATTTTTTGTCAATTTTTTACAGTCAAATTTTTGAGGTTGTTAGGACAATTTTGGAATGATTTATAGGTCAACTTTGATTATCAATAGTCATCACTCATTATATACTTTTTAAATATTGAAAAAGTGAAGGCAATGAAGGGGTATGCTCATTGTGTTCATACCCCCTCCCTCTCCCTATAATTTATCATGTCCCACTCTCCACTAGATTTGCCTTTATATATACAAATGTATATACTTTTTTGTAGTTCACTCCAGTGGCGGATCCAGAAATTCACCATAGGTGGCAAATTTAAAAATACTACCATACAAGTCGTGATGCTTTAAGAAAGAGCAAAAACAACATGGGTAATTTCTGAAGCGATTCTTTATAGGGAGCCTAGCCCCCCCCCCCCCCCCCTCCCCTTCTGGATCCGCCAGTGGTTCACTCCCACTTAGAAACAGCCTTACATCCTCCCTATCTTTAGAGTGTAGAGACTTGTTTAAAGTAAGATATTTTTAATTAATTACCAGCTTACAATTTTAAATAATCCTTACTCATAAACCTTTATGTTTGTTAAACCGACCATATACAGTGCCATCATTGTGAAATAGCAAAATTAAGCCTTATATAAGAAATAATTTATAGTATCCGTCAGAAAATGAATAAAAAATATTGTTATAAGTTTGCATTAGCAATACCAAAGGAAACTCAAAATCTTATTTAGTGATTGAATCAAAATCATGGTTACGACCCTAGCTTAGCCTTTTATTGTAAATCTATTTAAATTAAAATAATTTAGATATTACAAGTTTTTTGAGTTTTTCTGCTTGATCTTTATGATAATCAAGCTTATCAAATGAATTCGGCCTATATTTGTCAATCCAAAGCGACATTAAGTCTTAAATTCAAAATATATAATACTAGTACAAATTGATGATAAAAAAGAAAATTATAAATTTTGTGAATTTTATAATTTTTGCCTAAACTATAAAAGTAAATCAAATTGATGCAGAAAACAAAGATATACTGGTATGTAAGAAAAAAGCAATGCGTGTGGTCTTAAATAAACTGCACGCTTGGCATACTTCTAAGTTCTTTTATAAAAATAATATTCTAAAATTTGATGATCAGTATTATATTTAAAGTATTACATTATTTTTAACTTTTCCTATTTAAATTCATGTCAAGTTTTATCTCATGTTTTCTCCGATTGGTTTATCTCTAGATAGGTTTAAGGTTTTTATTTTGTAACTTTTCTGAAATATATAATTTCCTCTTATTTCTTAAATAACTATGAATATGAATGTGTAGGTAGGTAGGTAGGTAGGTAGAGATGTCAAAGCACTTTCCAAATTTAATTGATATGCTTGCAAATTGCTTGATGGGGGTTGAAGAGAAGAATGCAAAGAAGAATATTAGGAGTATTCTAGAAATAATAAATATATATAGAGAAGGATAGTCCGTTTTACTGTGGGCTGAGGTGAAGGATGGTTTCAATAGTTCCTATCAAGCGAAAAGTAAGTTTAAGAGTTCTGGGTAAGTAATGATGTCGCTTAGATTAGTTGGAAAGTGGCCAAGTGTTGAGGCGCATATGTTGATAAGTTTGTGTCGGTGTGAGATGAAGAATGGGCAGAGAAAGGCGAGGTGATATGGTGTTTCGAAAAGTGCGTTGCAAAACCGATAGGTCAAGTTGTCTGAGAGTTTAATGCGAAAAAAATAGGTTTTGCAGGGGCAATAACCCGAAAGCCACCTAATAAGAGATCTCGATGGAGTGTATTTGTGCGAAGCCCAAGATTGGTGTATGGTATTGATGTTTGATATGCGCGAAAGCAGGGTGTTTGTGGAGTTGGTGAGGGAGTTTTGCCATTGGTTTTGAGTATGCATGGAAATGTTGCGTAGTAAGACGTTGGGGTATACTGAGGTCAAATGTGTTATGCAGGGTCTTGATAAGGTTCTTTTGGCGAGATGGTCAACATGCAGGTTTTCATGTATGTTGGAGTGAGCGGGGCACCAGAAAATGGAGACAGTGGAATGAGTGGAGAGGAGTCGTAGTTTTGAGAACAAGATGCAAGCAAGGATGGGAACGTTTTTGATAAGGTGTAGATCACGCCTGATGTTTAAGGAGCCTGTATAGTAATGAATATGAGTGAAACGTGTGAAGATATTGATGTGTTGGATGATCTGATCGCATGAAGTGATTAAAGCTTGACATTCAGCATCCTAAATTGTAGTTAAATTATTTAGAGGAGAGCTTGTAGAAAAGAAGGGAGATAGAGAGGCGCCTGCATTAAAAGCAGTGGCGATAGCGCATTTTTGCAATGACTTGGAAGCGTCTGTGAAGATTTTCAGGGTTGAAGAATCGGAGCGATGTCTGAGTTTTTTACCTGTTTAGCGGCGAGAGATTTGTTTGTGTGAGTAGTGATAGAAAAAGGAAGGGGCGAAGAGGGGTGTACTAATGTCGTGGGGTGTACCTTAGTGTGTATGAGGTAACGGTGCGAAGTAAGAAGTGATGTGTGAAGCAGTTTCGTGTGAGGGTGTGATGCGTTCAGTGGAAGATGTGAATGGGAGGCTGAAGATGGGGGAAGTAGAGATTTGTATGTGCAAATGTAGCATCTGATGAATGTCTCTTTCAGTTGGATTAAAAGTGGTGTGCAGTTCAGTGTGATTTCTAGAATAAATGTTGGGGTTGTGTGATAAGCTTTCGAGATAGTTAATAGACTGAATCTATGGATTTTTAATAAATATGTAAGGGTGGATGGGTGAGCAAGCGATGACACCCATGAGAGGATGCCGTATTGGATTACCGGAAGAATGAGAGATTTGTAGATGAATAAAGAATGATGGATACTTAGACCTTATTTGTATGAGATTGCTTGTCTTAGTTGGAACAGAGTCTGTGATAGTTTGATGTAGGTGTTTTTGAAATGTATGCACCATTTCATGTTTGTTTGAAAGGTAAACCTAGATACATGATTGTGGTTGCGGGTTGAATGAGGGTGTTATGATTGGTAAGCAAAGCTAGATGTGGGGAGTGTTTGCGAGTGAAATGTATTAGGGTGGTTTTGGATGTGTTGAAAGATATTTTTAGCGAGGTGGCGGTGAAGTTCAGGATGTTGAAAAGTGAGGCGATATTCTGGAGATTTTCGTGTTGTGTGTTTGCTGAGAAAGAAAAAAGAAGATCGTCGGAGTAGCACTGGGAAATGTGAGATTTAGACTCGAGGAGATCTAGGAAACGATTGATGAGAATGAGCCAGAGGATGTCAGAGAGGCAACCTCCTTGGGGAGTGGAGAGAGGAGTGTATGAACTGCGCGAATGGATTTTTCACGGAAGATTAAGCAGCGGTTTTGTAGGTAGTTGCTGATTAGCTTGATTATGTAGGGTGGGATATTTTTTTGAGATGCATGTTGAGGATGATAGCGGGGTGCCAGGCGCTGTTGAATGCGTTATCGATGTCGAGGAAAAAGACTGATGCCGTCTTTTGGGATGCTATGGAGTGTTCTAAATACTCGGTCAGTTTGGAGAGAGCTGACTCAGAATTCCTGTGCGGGAGATATGCAATGTCTGATGGGTGTATGAGGTTGTTCTGTGATATATAATGAATCAGCCTTTTGCGAATTACTTTTTCTAATAGCATGCCTAAAACAGGGAGGATAGTGATTGGTCGCCAGTTTTTTAGATTTGAGGGTTCTCTGTGTGGTTTAGGCAGAAAGAGGAGTTTGCCTATTTTCCATATTGATGAAAAAAAGGAGTTTGATAAGCATGCGTGTATATGTGGAGTAGATTGGTATGTAAAAGGTGAAATGATTTTTTAATGTGGGTTGCGGTGATCGTGTCGTGGCTGTGAGCTGATTTTTGTCTGAGTGAGTTTACCGCCTGAGATAACTCTCTTAGTGTGATGGGAGGGAAATGTGAGGGGTTTAGCGATGATGTTAGTCTTTGCGAGAGTAAGCGTTGGGCAGCATGGTATGGATAATCGTTGTGGGGATTGTCGGCGTAAAAAATAGAGGAGAGAAAAGGCGAGTTTATGAGGATTGTGTTAGTGTCTGTGTTTGGAAGAAGTTGATGGAGATTTGAAGGATGTTTTTTTTACTTTCGTGAGTGTGTTGATTATGGGCCAGGGGTTGGACGATGAATTGGAAGTGAAATTGATCCAAGCATCTCGTTTCGCTTTTTTTAGGGAGCGAAGATAGAGATGTCGGATACTTGAGTATAGAGAAATATTAGATGAAGAGGGATCCTTTCTTAAATTTTTTAGAGCCTGACGCAAGGTTTTCTTTTGTTGGTTTAAGGCTGAGGTCCAGAAGTATGGATGTTTCCTTCTGGGAAATGAGATAGAAGATGTGGACAGGTTGATGGCAGAAGAAAGTGTGTTATTGATTTTGAGAGCAGCAACTTCTATCTCGGTGGTTGTAGATAGCGCGGGTATGGATTCAGGTATCTGTGTTATAAGTGTTTGCAAAAATGTGCACCAGTGAGTGTGCTTTGCAGATGTTGTTAAGGCGCGGGTATGGAAAATTGAGATGAAATCAATCTGGAAAGTGATGTAGTGGTGATCAGATGCGTATGGTTGGTCGAAGAGGGTCTAGTTAAAAATGAGATTGTGAATGTTTGGTGACGCTAGAGTGAGGTCGATGTGAGAGGAAATTAAGTTGTTCTGAATGATTTTGAAGAAGGTAGAATTTTTTGTGTCGTCGCATATTCGTAGGTTATGTTGTGTGATAAAAGATAGGGATTCAACGCCTCGCATATTTTCCTTATGGTCCCAAAGGAAAGATCGGACGTTACAGCCTGGTAAGATTATTAAATAATATGAATTAGATAGTGATGCGATGTGGGCTTTAGCTTGGTTCAGAGAATGTATGAAATCGTTTTTGAATGCTTTGGGGTTGGAAGGAGGCGAGTAATAGGAGCAGAATTGGAGAGGTGCGTTTTGAGAGAAAATTATTGTGATTACGTATTGTTGTGACGAGAATTGAGAAAGAAAAGATAAATTTAGTGTAGACCTTATTAGCATGCATGCGGAGTAATGAGTTAGAGGTGAGGTGTAGAGAGAGGTGTATTCATTTGTATGAGGTGGAGGAGAGAGTTTTGAAGTGTAGGGTTCATTTAGAGAGAAAACCTCTTAGGATTAAGGAAGAGAATGTTGAGAAGATTTGACCATCTATGGAAGAGTGCTTCAGATTAATATGAAGAAAATTTAGCATATGAAGTTTTTGATGGTATTTGTGTGTACCTCGTTGAGATTTTTAAGGTGTTGAATGCGAAAAGGGCATATATCAGATGTGGAAGGATGATTCTGATGGCAGTTTGAGCATGATATTTTAAAAGGGTCTTTATTGAAAATGCATATGGAGATTGAGTGACCCCTTTGCCGCAGTGGTTGCAGTGTAGAGATGAGGATTTACATTTTGATTATGTGTGGTGGAATTTTAGACAGTTGTCGCATTGTGTAAGACATGATTTGAAGATTTTAGACTAAAGAATTGTGTGGTTTAGAATGATTTTAGGATTTTCGCAAAGATGATTGAAAAGTGTTTTGGTGGATGTTTGAAATGATATAGTGTAGGAGTACAAGCCCTTTTTGCCTAATTGTTTAATTGACGTTAGTGAGCCTAAGTCTTTAAGGAAGCAGTTCTCATGTAGGAATTGTGTAGCGATATTTTCAATAGGGATGTCAATGGGGATGCCCGAAAGGACTAGACGTGGAATACTAGGTGGGATCTCCTGTGCGGTGATGCCATTATTTGCTAGTGATTTTATGGCCATTTCTTTTTGTGTATTGTTATCGAATTGAAATAGGAGGGTTCCTGAAGATGAGCTGCGCGTGTTTTTAATGTTAATAGAATGTTTGTGGGTTTCCATATTTTTTATTATGTTTTTTTGAAATTAGCTTTATCGGTTCTACTTTTGGGTGGATCTAGTAGTGTGAGCATAATTGATAGATCTGGATTAAGAGTTTTCTTAGGTTTAGGGATTGGGTGTAATGTAAGTGGTGCGCTCGCTGTTGGATTAGGTTGATTTTGTTCAAAACTTCACTTTCTCGTGCTTCGCGTCTTTGTTTCATTTTTCTTTTTGCAGCTCCAGAGAGATAATTATGATTTTTGCCTCTTTCACGAAATACACCACTTGTAAAACTCATCTTTTTATTTATCTAAAACGTTTAAACAAAAAATAGCATCATTTTTATTTTTTTACAATAAAAAAATAGTAGATTAGTCACAGGCGTCCGCAAAGAGGGTGGCAAAATAGGCATTTTCCTTCCTCTGGAAAAATGTAAAAAAATTTTGAATGTATAAAATGTATCAAATATAATCAAATATCTAAATGCATAAGATGCATTAGTATCAAGAAAATAAACAAAAATAATATGATCTAATTAATACATTTTATATAGATATCTGGGAGCAGGGCCGTAAACCCAGAAGGACGAGAAGGGCAAAGCCCCCTAAAAAAGTTTGCCCCTCATTCGTCCAAAAATACTTTTTTTCTTCATGATTGAAAGGCCTATTTTAACATAACCTTTTCAAAATTGCATGTCAATATAGATTATTATAGAAAGAAATCAATCATTTATCTACATTTTCACTTTATTTCTATCTTATTTTCTTTTTTTCAACTTGTTTATTTTCTATAAGCACATCATACATTCTGTTTTATTATTTTTTGATAATGATGAGCTAACACACGATCAATAATGTAAACAAAAATATATAATTCTATTTCTATATATCGTTGACGATACACACATGGACTCTTTTTTAACCTATCATATCATAGCAATGTTTTATAGCAATAAGACTTAATACATCCCACTATATCTAAATTGTCTAAAATATTCAGGTATTGTGTCACCATACACAACCGAGTTAGCGCAGTTCTTGGAACGGTTTATACCCAAATTCTTTCCAGCCTCTGTCAAAACCTCATATTGCAATATGATTGCGTTGGCATTTAATTAACTTACAATACTCTCCTTAATCAATAATCTTTGAAAAAAAAATTATAAACAAATTTATTTTGATAGTGAAACCATATTCAAAAAATTTAGATTTTCAAAAAACTAAACAAGTTAAAAAAAAGTAAAAAATTACTTACTTTTCAGGGTAAACTAAATATTAAGATATCGGAAAATATTAAAAATTTTTAAATTTAATCTTTGCCCCTCTCTTCAAATAAATTTTCTGGACACACCCTTGCCTGGAAGCATGTATTATTATTATCATAGTATGAAAAATGCATGTTTTAAAATCACATTATTTTTTTCACAAATTATTACATTATTTTTATATTTGAAAAAAAAAGTTTGCCCTCCCTACATTTTTTTTTGCGGACGTCCATGCGCCTTGTATAAACAAACAAAGAAACACTTACAAAATTCAAACGTTGCAAATCACAGATAAATAAAGATAATGTTAAAAAGATAATGCCAGGCAGCAATAAACTTGAAGAGAGAAGAAAATGAAAAGACAAAAATTACGTCATTCTATTTTGAAGCTCTTTGACAATTTTTGAACAATCAATCAAACTTCTTTCTTTATTATCTTTATGTTATATTTAAATCAATATAATGTATTATATATTCAATATAATTGCTATATCCTTTATTAAAAATCAAAGCTGCTTGCTGGGCCCCTCAAAATGCGGGGTCTGTGGCATAAGCCAAGTCAGCCAATAAGTTAATCCGGGCCTGGTTAGAAGCCTCAATTTTCGATATTGTATTGTACTGCAATTCAGACATTTATCTATAAATAGGCTTAAGTAGTTAAAACTTTCAACATACAAACTAGGATCAGGAATAATAGTGTCCTTACATTTAGAAAGGCATATTGCCTGCATTCATTCCTATTAATTTCAAAGAGTTACCGAATAAACTCTTAACTTTGATTATAAAATGGAAAAAATAATGTTTGATAGAAAAAATTGTATAGATATAATATATGAACATAGAGAACAAAGAGAAGCATGATCTTTTTGTTTCAAGTTCGATAATGGCCTCTTTTCTTTTTTGAATTCACTCACAAATTGTTGTACCTAATTTTATTTAATACTTTTTTTCAATTAATCTCTACGTTTTATTTATTATCAATCATTTAAAATAATTTATTTAATACTTTTTACTTTTGCGGATTTTAATAAACTAGTACTAAAATTTGAAGAATATAAATTTAAGATTTATCTTAAATATTGGCTAATGCCAATATTGAGAATTGCAACAAAATTTAAAGGGATTGCTTCAAAATTTAAGCGGGATTGTGATAAAATTAGAAAGATTGAGATAAATATAGGGGGATTATGAAGGATTGCGTAAAAAAGTAAGGTCCAATGATAACGAATGCGGCTGGAAAAATAATAGTGAACATGATAAGATTCTGAATAGAAAGTAAGGAAAAATCTTCTAAGAAATGTTTTGAAATTTTGGCAAATGGATTTAGTAGTACACAAAATGTACGATTCTGTTTAGGTTGAATATGGGTGAAACATCAGCCATCATTTCTGAATGCATACTTTTCAGATTAGTAGTCTTATTAAAATTAATTTAAATAATTAAATAAATGGAAAGTGTAAGAATACGTGAATTTTTTATAAAATAATCATTAAGCTTTTTTTTGTATACGAATAATTTCATTGTAACGTTAGAAGCCTCAATTTTCGATATTGTATTGTACTTCAATTCAGACATTTATCTATAAATAGGCTAAAATAGTTAGAACTTTCAACATATAAACTAGGATCAGGAATAATAGTGTCTATACATTTAGAAAGGCACATTGCCTCCATTCATTCCTATTAATTTCAAAGAGTTACAGAATAAAGTCTTAACTTTGATTATAAAATGGAAAAAATAATGTTTGATAGAAAAAATTGTATAGATATAATTTATGAACACAGAGAACAATCTTTTCGGGAAACCAATTTCAAGTACTATAAAAAGATTCAAGTTTGATAATGGCCTCTTTTCTTTTTTGAATTCACTCACAAATTGTTGTACCTAATTTTATTTAATACTTTTTTTCAATTAATCTTTACGTTTTATTTATTATCAATCATTTAAAATAATTTCTCTTACCAATTTATCTATCACGTATCATTATTTATTTCTGATTCATTATGTTTAACATGAAAAAATTAAGGGAATTATTTCTAAAAATTGTTTCTCTTACTAAAAAAGAGATTAAAGCTAATCTAGCCCAAGTAATTGATGAGTTTGAATTGAATAGCGATTTATTTCTTAAATTTAATAAAATTGATGCAGACATAAATTATTAAGAAAGATATAGAAATGAAAGACACTTGTGATATGTCTCACTCTCGGATTTAAAGGGGGGTGGAACCTACGTACGCCCCTCCCCCTAAAATTGCATTGCCAATTGCTTGTAAATATTTCTTAGAACTCAAATATGATTTCTGCAACTCGTTTTTTAGATTCAATCTTTCTCTAAACTGAGAAGCCCTGAAAAGTTTTTTATTTTTCAATCGTAGTTAAGTGTGACATTTATTACTTTTATATTATCCAAGTTTTTTTTGTAAATTTATTATAACACATCAAGTTTTACCACATTAATTCACTTTGCAGTTCAATGAATGAGGATCGTTTTAATGCTCTCATCCTTCTTTTTGTTCACAGAGATATTCGATTGGTTATTGACACCATTATTTATATGTATATTAAAAAGTGTCTTACAAGGATGATGTTACTTTCTTATAATAAACTTATAATTTTTTGATATATTATTATGATACTCTAAGTTTTATGATAAAAAGTCAATTTTCGCTTTTTATTAAATTATTACCCAAAATAAGATAAAAATAGCTTGAAAATTTTGATACATCTTAAATTTATATTCTTCAAATTTTAGTACTAGTTTAGTAAAATCCGCTCCCCCCCCCCCCCCCCCCGCTAATGCCAATTTCTATATCCTCCCCTGATTGTCCGGCAAAATTTAATAGCGCGGGCTCTGCTTCTATGTAACATGACAAACTAAAATTCGTCTTATTTTTTTCCCATTTTTAACATAAACCGCATTCGATATTGAACGGATGAATGATTTTTCTCATTACGACATATAACGCATACACTTATTCTATAGTTTTTGATTTATAAATGAATTAAAACTTATTTTAAATATAACAAAAAATTGTTGCAATAAACATATGGGTCGTTGGTCTAGGGGTATGATTCTTGCTTAGGGTGCAAGAGGTCCCGGGTTCAAATCCCGGACGACCCCATTTTTTACTTGTGTTTAAAAAAATAAGATTTGTTAATTAATAATTATTATTACTGTAATGTAAAGTCTAATTTAAATCCAAACACCATACAAAAATTCTAATAGCCTTTTATTGTAAGTAGAAAAAAATCAGATTAGAAATATTTTTATTACGAAAGATATCTTGTTGAACTCAAAAAATCTTCTTTCATTCTAATATTGTTCATTCACACTTTTTTTAATATCATAAATTATTTACTTAGGATGTGTCGCCGAAAGTTTTTGCATTTTTCATCATATCCATGATTATTATTATCTTTAATATTTTTTCATTAAATCCAATACACTTTAGAATTTATGCTGTCTTTTCTACTAATTAGCACTTCTATTTTTCTCTTTCCCGCGATATCCTTATCTTTCATCGCTTACAAAAATCGTCTGAACGTTTGGCGAAAAAGTCGTGGCCAGTGTGTCGCATTTTTTCATCCTAACTGCAATGATGGGGGTGGTGGAGAGCGTGTCCTGTGGTTTATGCTAAAGACACTCCATGAAAGGTTTTTTATAGTTTTTCATGTTTTATACTTCATTGCTTTGCTCACTATGCACTTTTAATAACGGAAGTCCAAATTTTTGCAAACCAATAATCTCCAAGGTATTTTAAACCCTATCAGTGACGGGGTGGGGCAGCTATTTTAGTCTCCCCCCTCCCCCCCCCCCCTCAACTAAAATTTCTCTTGTACAAAATTGGCTACATCTTTTGCTACCATACTTCGTGACATTTGCTAAAATTGATAGCTGCATCTTTTGATACCATTTTCATAGCAGTTGAATGACCTTTTCCTGCCTAAATCTGTTAATAAAAATCAAAAGTTAAACTTTTTCAGCAAAATTATGACAGTATCTCTAGTTAAGCTTATAACTTTGGTTCTATATTATATACTCGTTTGAAAATTTATAAATATATACAATTTTGAACACATAACACTTTATAGTTAAAATTTTTTCAAAATGATGCTTACTTTTTGGGAAATGTCAATAAAAATTTTGATTGATGAGAAATATATCTAATAAAATATACCTTCAAATTTTACATGAAATATTTTTTTATATCAAATCGGGCATACTAATTTCATTTTTGGACTTATTTTTGAAATTTAGAAATTGAAAATACATATAAGTGTGTAACAAACCTACGGTTTACTTCTAAAATCTGTTTCTGAAAACATTGATTCAAATTTTACATGGAATATACACATTATTATAACAAATCAACAATCACAATTTCATTTATAAATTCTTTTTGCATTTAGAATTTGAAAATGCTAATCAATGTTTTCGGTTTATTTTTAAAATCTGTCCCCGAGAACATTAATTAAAATTTTACATGATATATACAATAACAAATCAAGAATGCCTATTTCATTTATGGATTGTTTTTGCATTTGGATTTCAAAATACTTATAAGTGTGAAACAAAGTTGCTGTTTATTTCTAAAATCTGTCTTCGAGAACATTAATTCAAATTTTACATGAAATATGCACGCTTTTATAACAAATCAACAATGCTAATTTCATTTATGGATTGTTTTTGCATTTAGAATCTGAAAATACAGTAAACTCTGTCTAAACCGGACTCTTAATATACCGGATTTTTGTCTAAACCGGATTATTTTCAAGGTCCCAAAACACTTCTATGCTTTCAAATGTATTTTAATTCTGTGTAAACCGGACATCCTCTGTCTATACCGGACACAAAAAATGATATAAGGCTAAGGAAAAGAACAAAAATACAATTAATTGCAGCATAAACAAAAGATTTTTCAACACTTTGAATTTATGTAGTAAAAAATGATAATTGAAATTAAACAATGATGTGTATATAGACGTAAGTTCAAATTTGAACAACAATTTTATAGTTTTTTTTCCTAAAATTGGATCATATCTTTTTTACCTCCTTCTAGATCTAAATTATTGAAGCCTTGTACTATATCATTTTGATTTATACATTATGATTATGATGAGTTGGTGGCCCTTTTTATTTTTATATATTTAAACGTGAAAAAATATTTTGCAAACGACGAATTTTTTCCTCATCATTTTTCTGCATGTGCAAAAATTAAAAAAAAATTATTTGATTAATAAGATGTCCCTATTATTTTGGTGTTGTCATTTTAAGTGTGTGATATTTATAGTATTTCAGCATTACAATTGAAATATAATTTTTACATTCAACTTTTATTCATGAATTCTTAGACGCAAATTTCTTTTTGCAGTTCGGTTTAACTATTAAACGCGAGCTGCAGAAAAAAATGGCTAATTTTTAAAATAGCGAATTTTTTCCTTTTCGAAAAAAGAGCCTTAAATTAATGTGACCCTTAAAGTTTTGAAGGTTGTATTGCTGAAAAAAAATTTTTCTAATTATTTTCTTTGCTGCGCATTTCGTCTAACTAAAGTAAGATAAAATTAAAATGGAAATTAAATTGAGTGACTCAAATCAACACGAAACTTTCTCGGTTTGAAGTAGCCCAAATGCTCAAAAAACTGAGTAACTTTGCATATCAACAAGATCCAACAATGCAAAGAGAAGTCGAAAGCCTCATTCTCAAAAACAATTGGGCTATTACAAAAAATGTTATGAATTTCAAACAAACTTGTATTAAAAATTATATTAATGTGACTAAAAAAAATAAATTCTCGAAAATATTTTTATGATTCTATTTAAACATCAAAGTTACAATATATGATTAGAATGAGTCATGGTATTAAAGAATGGGTGCAAAATTGTAAAAAACATAACTCTCAATAAACTGGATCTCTGTCTAAACCGGATTTTTTTCGGGTCCCGAGTGCATCCGGTGTATAGAGAGTTGACTACTTATAAGTGTGAAACAAAGTTGCTGTTTATTTCTAAAATCTGTCTTCGAGAACACTCATTCAAATTTTACATGAAATATACACATTTTCATATCAAATCAACAATGCCAATTCCAATTATAGATTGTTTTTGGATTTAGATCTTGAAAATACCTGTAAGCGTGAATCAAATTTGCAAATCAGGTGTTTTACACATATGTACCCATTTTCAAATAGGCTGAATCCAACAGAGATGTTTATTTTATATAAAAATTAATCATACCTCTCAAAAAATGATTGACATATGACACTTCAACTGAAATAAAGGATTTCATGATATAGTTATACGTAGCTATATATGTAATTTATTTTGTCACAGAACAAATAGAATTATAAGTAGACAAAACAAAATTGCAAAAAAAGAAAATATAACTGAAAATGATATAGAACTAAAAACAGGATTTTATACCGAATTCAATGAGGCGATTTTTTTAATGAAATTAATAAAATACAAAACAAGGACTTTGTAGAGGCATATTTTGATGCGCATCATTTTATTTGAAGGAGAAAGACAGTTCGTTTATACCATTCACTCTACAATATCTCGAAACAAGCTGAATCGGTCAATTTAAATAAGTTTCGTGTTTGGCCATTTTGAGAAAGTTTTATAAGTATAATCAAACAATATACAAATGAACGAAGATGATAAAGTTGAGACATAACTTATTTATAATAAAAATTTGATCGTTTTTTTTATATCTAATCATTTGGTTGTTGTATCGTTTCCCTAAGATGGAAAATATTTTCACCCCAACATGAGTTTTCTGCATAAAATTTGCTATTTTATTTAATAATAATTGCTCTCAGTATTTAAAAAAAAGTGAATGATCTCCTTTATTAAAAACTGTCAAGGATAATAAAAATAGTTTTAAAAAAAGAGAAAAACTTTATTCGAAAATTTGTCTTTTTGATAATCAAGTTCAAAAAAAAAACAAAATATTTATTACAAAATTATTATACGTATAAAAAGAATTTAAAGTATTATTAAATTATAATTATTAAATTACTTAAAGTATTATTCTTTTATAATAAGAATTATAAAACATGCAGAAAATTAGAAACAATTATACTGAAGAAAATATTTGAACATTAAATTATAATCATAATATTACAAAGCGAAATACCGCATACATTACAAACAGACGAAGTTTTAGAAAGAGCATCTTTTCTTTTCTTGTGCTCGGTTCCTTGAACTTCCACAAGGCATACCTTGCGCCTACGTCTAACAGTTGACTCTTCGGGCAAAGAAGCTATTGATTTTTGTACCTTCCCACCTGTTATAATAAATATGGAATTATCAATTTTACGCAAAATTTCGCTTTGAAGGCCTATTTTTTTCCTTGAATAAAGATATGGGAGAATCAATTTTTTTTGCTAGTTCTACTCCTATGCTTAATGAACTTACATTTCTTGGGTTTTTCTCATTATTAAAAGCAAAAATAGTACCTGAATTTACTCTTGCCCTATTTAATAGATAAGAAAAAGCCGCTACTGTCCATTTTTTGTTTTTCTATTTGTGGAATAATTTCTTATTCTCTGATCGAATATATCCGTTCCACCCTTGGAAAAATCGTACTGTTTAAAAATTGCAGGTTTACTTTTTTCATCGTCTACTGTAATTCATAAAATGAGGGGTCTGGAAGTCAAAACTAATACATTTTTCTTTCCTTTTGATTCATAACTATGAATTGATAAAAATTCTCTATCTATATCTCAGCAAAACTTATAAGAAAATTCATCTCTATTATTTAAACTTTTTATACTTTGCGGAATACCTTTTCTTCTTGTGTCTATTGTACCGACTATAATTATTCCTTTTTTATACAGCCAATCAGCTTGCTCTATAAAGGTATACAAACGGTCAATGGTTAAAGTTCGACCTCTCAAAGATAAATATTCCTCTTATAAGTGTATAAGTTCTATATAATTTTTCTCACTATATACATCGTTACCTTGGCAAAACTTGGATGGCATTTTCTGAAGAAGAGGGAGCCTATATTATATATACAAATGTAAGAAAGTTTGAGAAGTTATGACTTCATTCCTCCGAAATAGAAACTTACCAAATTTTTCATATCTGTATGCACATATAAATGAAATATTCAAAGTTTGAAAAAATTCGAAAAAATTATACATAATATTTAAAAAACATGATGTAATAATGCAAACTCCAGTTGAAATATAACTGACAGCATAATTTTCATTCTATAGTCTAAAAATGAAAAAATAATTTGCACATAAATATATGAATAATTTTATAATATAATGATGAGTATCAAAATTAATATTCGTGCCTGATTGGAAATTTTGAAACTGAAAAAAATCGTTTTATTATAGATTCCAAATAAAATCTAAACTTCAAAGAGAAATTAATTAATTTGTGAATTGACTAAAAATTTGAATATAGTCTTTGTAGAATAGCATGAAAACAAATCATTCAAAAATCAGTACAATATATCTGACCGCAAAAATACCACGATTTTAAAAAAGTCACAAATTAATCAAAAATGTTAATAAACGTGACAATTGTATTCAGTATACATGAAAACGGGTGTATATAAATAGAAAACTTTGTATAACGATTTAATCTAAAAGTTTCTTTTTTCAGTTGAGCTGTCATATATCAATCAATTTTTTGACAGGTTTGGTTGATTTTAAAAAAAATAAACGTGACCATCGTGTTCAGCACAATTGAAAATGGGTATATATGTGTAAAAAATGTTGTATACCCATTTAAACTAAAAGTTTCTTTTTTCAGTTGAGCTGTCATATATCAATCAATTTTTTGACAGGTTTGGTTGATTTAAAAAAAAAGTGACCATTGTATTCAGCATATATAAAAACGGGTTTATATAAATAGAAAACTTTGTATAACGATTTAATCTAAAAGTTTCTTTTTTCAGTTGAGCTGTCATATATCAATCAATTTTTTGACAGGTTTGGTTGATTTTTTTTTTAAATAAACGTGACCATCGTGTTCAGCACACTTGATATATGTGTAAAAATACTTTGTATAACGATTTAATCTAAAAGTTTCTTTTTTCAGTTGAGCTGTCATATATCAATCAATTTTTTGACAGGTTTGGTTGATTTTTTTTAAATAAACGTGACCATCGTGTTCAGCACACTTGAAAATTGGTATATATGTGTAAAAATACTTTGTATAACGATTTAATCTAAAAGTTTCTTTTTTCAGTTGAGCTGTCATATATCAATCAATTTTTTGACAGGTTTGGTAGATTTTTTAAAAAATAAACGTGACCATCGTGTTCAGCACAATTGAAAATGGGTATATATGTGTAAAAATACGTTGTATAACGATTTAATCTAAAAGTTTCTTTTTTCAGTTGAGCTGTCATATATCAATCAATTTTTTGACAGGTTTGGTTGATTTAAAAAAAAAGTGACCATTGTATTCAGCATATATAAAAACGGGTTTATATAAATAGAAAACTTTGTATAACGATTTAATCTAAAAGTTTCTTTTTTCAGTTGAGCTGTCATATATCAATCAATTTTTTGACAGGTTTGGTAGATTTTTTTTTAAATAAACGTGACCATCGTGTTCAGCACACTTGAAAATTGGTATATATGTGTAAAAATACTTTGTATAACGATTTAATCTAAAAGTTTCTTTTTTCAGTTGAGCTGTCATATATCAATCAATTTTTTGACAGGTTTGGTAGATTTTTTAAAAAATAAACGTGACGATCGTGTTCAGCACACTTGAAAATGGGTATATATGTGTAAAAATACGTTGTATAACGATTTAATCTAAGTTTCTTTTTTCAGTTGAGCTGTCATATATCAATCAATTTTTTGACAGGTTTGGTTGATTTAAAAAAAATAAACGTGACCATCGTGTTCAGCACAATTGAAAATGGGTATATATGTGTAAAAAATGTTGTATACCCATTTAAACTAAAAGTTTATTTTTTCAGTTGAGCTGTCATATATCAATCAATTTTTTGACAGGTTTGGTTGATTTAAAAAAAAAGTGACCATTGTATTCAGCATATATAAAAACGGGTTTATATAAATAGAAAACTTTGTATAACGATTTAATCTAAAAGTTTCTTTTTTCAGTTGAGCTGTCATATATCAATCAATTTTTTGACAGGTTTGGTTGATTTTTTTTAAATAAACGTGACCATCGTGTTCAGCACACTTGATATATGTGTAAAAATACTTTGTATAACGATTTAATCTAAAAGTTTCTTTTTTCAGTTGAGCTGTCATATATCAATCAATTTTTTGACAGGTTTGGTTGATTTTTTTTAAATAAACGTGACCATCGTGTTCAGCACACTTGAAAATTGGTATATATGTGTAAAAATACTTTGTATAACGATTTAATCTAAAAGTTTCTTTTTTCAGTTGAGCTGTCATATATCAATCAATTTTTTGACAGGTTTGGTAGATTTTTTAAAAAATAAACGTGACCATCGTGTTCAGCACAATTGAAAATGGGTATATATGTGTAAAAATACGTTGTATAACGATTTAATCTAAAAGTTTCTTTTTTCAGTTGAGCTGTCATATATCAATCAATTTTTTGACAGGTTTGGTTGATTTAAAAAAAAAGTGACCATTGTATTCAGCATATATAAAAACGGGTTTATATAAATAGAAAACTTTGTATAACGATTTAATCTAAAAGTTTCTTTTTTCAGTTGAGCTGTCATATATCAATCAATTTTTTGACAGGTTTGGTAGATTTTTTTTTAAATAAACCTGACCATCGTGTTCAGCACACTTGAAAATTGGTATATATGTGTAAAAATACTTTGTATAACGATTTAATCTAAAAGTTTCTTTTTTCAGTTGAGCTGTCATATATCAATCAATTTTTTGACAGGTTTGGTTGATTTTTTTTAAATAAACGTGACCATCGTGTTCAGCACACTTGAAATTTGGTATATATGTGTAAAAATACTTTGTATAACGATTTAATCTAAAAGTTTCTTTTTTCAGTTGAGCTGTCATATATCAATCAATTTTTTGACAGGTTTGGTTGATTTTTTTTTAAATAAACGTGACCATCGTGTTCAGCACACTTGAAAATTGGTATATATGTGTAAAAATACTTTGTATAACGATTTAATCTAAAAGTTTCTTTTTTCAGTTGAGCTGTCATATATCAATCAATTTTTTGACAGGTTTGGTTGATTTTTTTTTAAATAAACGTGACCATCGTGTTCAGCACACTTGAAAATTGGTATATATGTGTAAAAATACTTTGTATAACGATTTAATCTAAAAGTTTCTTTTTTCAGTTGAGCTGTCATATATCAATCAATTTTTTGACAGGTTTGGTTGATTTTTTTTAAATAAACGTGACCATCGTGTTCAGCACACTTGAAAATTGGTATATATGTGTAAAAATACTTTGTATAACGATTTAATCTAAAAGTTTCTTTTTTCAGTTGAGCTGTCATATATCAATCAATTTTTTGACAGGTTTGGTAGATTTTTTAAAAAATAAACGTGACCATCGTGTTCAGCACACTTGAAAATGGGTATATATGTGTAAAAAATGTTGTATACCCATTTAATCTAAAAGTTTCTTTTTTCAGTTGAGCTGTCATATATCAATCAATTTTTTGACAGGTTTGGTTGATTTTAAAAAAAATAAACGTGACCATCGTGTTCAGCACAATTGAAAATGGGTATATATGTGTAAAAAATGTTGTATACCCATTTAAACTAAAAGTTTATTTTTTCAGTTGAGCTGTCATATATCAATCAATTTTTTGACAGGTTTGGTTGATTTAAAAAAAAAGTGACCATTGTATTCAGCATATATAAAAACGGGTTTATATAAATAGAAAACTTTGTATAACGATTTAATCTAAAAGTTTCTTTTTTCAGTTGAGCTGTCATATATCAATCAATTTTTTGACAGGTTTGGTTGATTTTTTTTAAATAAACGTGACGATCGTGTTCAGCACACTTGAAAATTGGTATATATGTGTAAAAATACTTTGTATAACGATTTAATCTAAAAGTTTCTTTTTTCAGTTGAGCTGTCATATATCAATCAATTTTTTGACAGGTTTGGTTGATTTTTTTAAATAAACGTGACCATCGTGTTCAGCACACTTGAAAATTGGTATATATGTGTAAAAATACTTTGTATAACGATTTAATCTAAAAGTTTCTTTTTCAGTTGAGCTGTCATATATCAATCAATTTTTTGACAGGTTTGGTTGATTTTTAAAAAAAATAAACGTGACCATCGTGTTCAGCACACTTGAAAATGGGTATATATGTGTAAAAATACTTTGTATAACGATTTAATCCAAAAGTTTCTTTTTTCAGTTGAGCTGTCATATATCAATCAATTTTTTGACAGGTTTGGTTGATTTAAAAAAAATAAACGTGACCATCGTGTTCAGCACAATTGAAAATGGGTATATATGTGTAAAAAATGTTGTATACCCATTTAAACTAAAAGTTTATTTTTTCAGTTGAGCTGTCATATATCAATCAATTTTTTGACAGGTTTGGTTGATTTAAAAAAAAAATAACGTGACCATCGTGTTCAGCACATTTGAAATGGGTATATATGTGTAAAAAATTTTGTATACCCATTTAAACTAAAAGTTTCTTTTTTTAGTTGAGCTGTCAAATATCAATCAATTTTTGACAAGTTTGATTGATTTTTATAAAAAAATAAATGTCACGATCAGATTCGCAATCAATCATTTAGTAGGTTCACACGAAAATTTTGTAAAAATTTGCAATCATTCAAGAAAAACAGGAAATAAAAATAGGCCGTCACTAATAGGGTTAAGTGAAACACATATAATCTAGAATTGATAGGTGTGTAACACTTTGCAACAGTTAGAGGCAGTTATTATAAAGTCATAAAATCTAATACAAATTAGTTAATGGGTTGAAAATTGAAAATAAGCTATCAATTTATTTTTAGTGATATGAAATTAGATACTTTCTATTTCTGCATATTTCATCAATATCAACCTTAACTATTGTGACTAGGGATGGGACGATATCAAAGTTTTGTTCGATTCCGATACCCATCCTTAAATTTGAAACATTAAAAATTTGAAAAGCTTTCTGGAAAAAATGGAAGAAGCTTTCTACTTCATCTATTCAAAAAAGTGACATTAAATCAACTAAATACAAAGATGTAGCACCTCAATTTTGAAATGAGGTATTACAAAAAAGAGTACACAATTATACATAGACACTATAATATATTATATAAGATTTTTTTTATAAAAAAAAATTAAAAACAACTTTCAGCTTGAATAACAATATCTTTATTATAAACCAAACATACCTTTTCCATGTCCAAATTTATAACAATTGATATTAATCTCTGTTTTAATGTCAATATGATTGTCGTTCAGTTTGGACCTTTTTTACCGTACGGAAATTTTTTTCACATTCACCCTGTGAGTTTGGAATAGATTTTTATTAAATAATAAATTTATTTTTTAAACAAACAGAAAAATAAAGTTTTCTTTACAATTTTTTGAAATCGGAATTTTGACTAAAATTTTTATACTGAAACCGGAATTGCGATAGTTGGCATGCATGCATTGTACACTGTTCATTATTAAGATGTTAGCATCATGGTTAACGATGCAGCTTCTCTTGTGAACAATAATCTATTGACAACGATAATAAATAACTTAAATTTTACATAGTTAAGCCACATGGTTTTTTTATTATATAAAAAATTCTTTGTATATTGACTAACTTCATAAAAGTCTTGTTTCTTAAGTTTGGCTCTTCAATCCCAGATATAATTCTGTATAAAAATGCTTTAAAGTGTCTTTGTCAAGAAGTAGGATTATGTTGGTGAGTTATCTCATTTTCATACACCAAACGAAAAGTATTCCATTTTTTAATAGTAAAGTTTTAATATCATCTTTTATTTTCTAGATACCCAAAACTGTCTTTCATAATCTATGCATCAAATGGTCTACCTGCTAAGAAAGAAATTTTAACAAATGTGAAAAATAAGTTTGACATCGATTTTTGTGATGACAATCGCATCTCTTTTGCCTTTTTAAAGTAAATTTAAACTATTTCTTTTATTTTTGAGTGAACGTTTTGAAACTACTTGATCAAAAAACAGGATGAGGTCCTCATGATAAATTAGAAAGATATTTCTATCTAATAAAATCTGCGATTTAGAAGGCTATACCTTTTAGATTTGATTGTTGAACTGTGACATGCTGATTAAAATAAATATATATTTTGGAAAGTTATATCCTTCATTTTGATTACAACAATGCTTAAAAATTTTATAGCTAAATATTCTGCTGTGGTTCTATCTAAAACTAAAATCATTTCAATCTTCTGCTAGCATAGTTCACTATGTATGTATTTATTTCGAACTCTTTCTAAGTAAGGTGAGTTTACAACGTTGTTGGAAAAAGGACTGAGAAATACATGCTTGTTCTATTTAGATATATGTCAGTATGTAACATATGTTAGAGTAAAACGATGACGCCAGAGATTTCATGAAATCCTTAAAACCTTCAGAGAATTCGTAAAAAACTCTTTCTTTAAGGATTTCATGAGTTAACTAAAATCTACAGGGATTTCATGTAATTCCTGAAAATCTCATGAAATAACTGCAGTGCCATTTTAGTAATTTTACACGAAATTTGTTTTTGAGACATAAATTTCAAAATTATTTTTTTAGAAAAATACGTTATTTTGTTTATAACTTTATGGAGCACTATTATGTGAAAATACACAAACTCAGAAGTACTAGGAAAAAGCATTTTTTAAAAATCAGGCAAATTAAATTATAATTTTAAATTCTCTTTGTTAATTTGGTGATTGAAGTCATTGCATATTCCAAATGTATTAAAAAAAAAATCAAGTTCTCGATATCGCATCCAAGCGAATAATAGATAAACTTCCATAGTTCCTTTGCTTTTTGCTTTATCATTTATATGCAATTAAACAAAATAGATAGTTGTTTGCTTTTAAGTTCTTCTTTTAAAGTATTTTCTCCCAATTTTTTTTCACTTTTGTGTTTATTTGTCTTAAAGATAACGAATGTTAGCAGATTTGTTAAATCTTTGCTTTTTTGTTTTTAACTTTTATAACATCTCTATTATTAATTTAAGACTACCTATAGTATAGGGGCGTGAGTGAGGTTGGTTAGATACTAGGTTTCGATAACTCAAGGTCTTGGGTTCGATTCCGTATCAAGCATACTTTCTCATAGTTCGATACAAGTGGCGCAATTGTGCCTTCTCGATGAAAACACCCCATGGTTCCTTTACCTATAACTTTATGGACTGTATACAGAAAGAAAAATTTTGACTTTGTTAACTTTTTGTTATGAACTTTTTGTATAGTATATGCAATAGAAGTCGGTTATTATAATCACAGGTATTGCTATCAACCGCTTTTTGCTATTAAAAATTGTTTGAATAAACCCCTCCGTCACACCCTTTGCAATTGCGTTAAACCCTCTTACAAGTCTAACATAGCCTCTTTTCGATCCGTTACCCCGTTTTAAGAATTTTGCCGTACTTCCAAAAATGTAAGCTTTATTTTTCTGTGTAAAAAGAGTAATAAACTTTAAATGCTTTTCAAAAATATTTTTTTATATTTTAACTTTTATTTGATTTAAAGCAAAAAACATTTAGAAAAGAATACTTGGCCATGAATTTGTTTGTATATATTTTTTCAATAAATTTGTTAAAAAATTTTTTTATTATAATTTGCTTTTATATTTTTCTAACTGATTAAAAAATATGAGGTTTATCACCCTTTTACACAGAAAAATAGCCGATATTAAAAAAACTGTTCTGTTATTTTTTTCGAGTTTAGGGGTCAGAAGTGCCTATCAAAGACACACACACACATACAGTTTAAAATATAAAACGAAACCAGTCCGATAAAAATGATATGACTTTATTCAGAGCAGATGCGCATATCTTTATATTTATATTTTTTTTATATTTGTATGAAAGCAGTGGAGAAGGTAAATTAAAAAAAAAGTGATAAATTAGATACAATTGTAGAAAGTGAGACAATTTTTTTTAAAATGTGTGTCTACTTTGCTAAAGGATGTAACGAAATGGCATAAGGGTGAGATGGAACTTAAAACGCAATAATACATTAAAAATGGCTTATGATCTGATCACTATCATAATATTATATATCATCATTGAATATTGATGGAGGTGTTGAAGTGGTTTTAACAGTGGCATATAAGGATTGTGCCAATCTGCTAGCAATGTTGAATAATACTTCATTTAATCTTAAAGTTGAAGAAAGTGATACAATAAAAAAAGCGTAATTTTTAAAGAAGCTTCAAAATACAAAAAGCTTTACAAATTCTTCTTTGTGGTGTTGAGCACAGAGAAACAGATTTTCAAAAAGATTACCAATATGAAAATTTTATTAAAGAATTAGTCGATGAAAATCAAAGAATTTTTTTGAATAATTTTAGAATTAAATTTAGTAAATATTATATATTTTTGTTTGTACAAAATTGAAACCTTATTTTTAGTTTTTTATTCAACTCCACAATGCAGATCTTCAATGGTTGTTAGGGTGGACCTCTCCCTAAAAAAACCTAAATTAACCATCTTAAGCTTAATGCGAGCATATAGCCTTACGGCTGAAAGTGCTGTGATATCGCCAACCAACCAACCAGCTACACAATGTTGTTATTAAAAATTGTCTGTCCCAAAGTGATAAAAATAAGCGTCTTCTGCTGTATTTGTTTTTAGGACACGGGCAAATAATTAATCATATCAATTTCATTATTTAAAAATTGAATTTTTAAAACTTGTTTTCAAAGATGTTTTTTACTATCTTGTCTGAATAATTTCTTCAAATTTTATAATATTTCTATTCTCACAATGATGGGATATAAACGAATAATTTGGAGTTTACCAAAAAATCAGCATAATATGAAAGTATTGTATGTTTAATTACCCATTTCATACATATATCTTTATTTGTTTAACGTGGTTTGTTTAACGCGGACCGTGTAAAAAGCTTTTCTCTATCTTGCATGATTAATTCTACCGAATTCAATTTATAGAAGTCATTTTCTTCTCAATCCCCAAAAGTATCCCTTTCTAACTCTGCTCCTACAAAGTCTTGGCTCTATGTTTGTTGCTTTAGAAGTCGTCCTGACATCCTTCTTGCCCAACAATCCCTCCCTTTTTCCTCCTGATTTGTTGATAGAAACTACAGGCTTTACATTCACACTCCTTGTCTTTAAATTATTTGGATGCAAGAGCTTAGCTTCTTATACGCACTACCCAATCGTTAGTACTGATATGATTTCAAATGTATCAATTCCAAAACAAAATGGGCCAATTAAGGAAATGCTTCCTCTTAAAACTTTATATCGGCGCGCAAAAGTCGTATACTACAAAATTTTCGCTTGGTTTTATGGCCTTGCTGGAGCTTGTTCTGACATTGTTTTTGTCAACTCGTCCTGGACACATGCCCATATCCATCAATTGTGGTCCTCATTTGGACGAGGGCGCTCCATTCAAATCCTCTATCCACCCTGTGACATACAATCGTTCTATCAAGTTGCAGAAAGAAAGAAAAATGATTCAAGCAGTTTTTCTCGAAGTTTCAACATTCTATCGATCAGTCAATTTCGACCAGAAAAAAATCATAAACTCCAAATTCAAGCTTTTTTGGTAAGTTGCGCGATTTTTTGAAAGGCTTTTTCATACCATTTCCTGTGATTTTTGAGAATTTTACGAATTTGTGTTGTCTAACAATTGTGCGAGTTTATATTTTTTAAAATTGAGTAATCTCATGCGATATATAAAAAATGGAATTCATAAATAACTATTATTCAATAGTCCAAAATTTTTATTGTATAACATATGGAAATCTTTTTTTTTAATTCTGAAATTTGCACTATATTAATATTTTCGCGGGTAAAGTACATTTTAAAATGACAATACTATAGTTTATAATGTGATCCAAAATAGTAGACTATATACTACGTATTTTATTTTTTGTGTGTCCTGCTCTGCTCCAACCTAAAATGAAAATTTAACTTTTGAAAAAATTAAAAGCTTATAAATCTGTTTCCTACCTCATTTAAAAACTCCTTTTAGCAAAAGTTTTTCATTCCTTCATCCATTTTGCTTGTTTCGCGTGCAATTGAAAAGCTAGAAAAAGTCTTCAATAAACTATGTTATAAGCAGGGCGAGTAAAAGTCAATAAAGTCAACTTTTATTTCCCTTTAGCAAAAACTCTTTGAAGAAGATCTTTACTTGTTTAGTCTAAAAAATTTTTTGAACTAATTTCAAATTTTTAAGTTAATCAAAGTCAATTTTTCGAGTTTAGGTCAATAAAGTCATTTTTATATTTAACACTTTTTGATTCAATGTGCTTAAAATTGTTATAAGCGATACATACAAGATTTCTTGTTTATGTCAACACTTTCACAACAGTTTGGCTTTTTTCATCTAATAAAAGGTTTTACTGTAAAGTTTGCCTGACTGCGGTTAAACATGAAGAAGTTTTTTGTAAGACATTTTTTTTGTTGACAAACGCGCTTACATACGATATATCCGCTGCATAAGTTATGTAATTGTATTCCCAAACTTTTTTTTATCATTGCATGTTTTTCACATCTTTTACACAAGTTTACCTTAAAGGTTAAGTTATCCTGCAAAATTGTAGATTACCGGCATTAAATCATTCAAAATTAGTAATAGAAAAGTCGTTCTCTTTTCAAACCTATCGGCAACACTTCAATTCCAATTGTAACGAAATTGAAAAATTGGTTGCAAGCAGCAAAATATTTTCATTAAAATCATCCAGCAGTGAAGAAATTAAAGATGAAGATGATGGAATTTTATTGCCAAATATCAAGAAATTGTTAAAAATAGAAAATCTGTGTCAAAACTTGCTAACAATAATTAGAGAATATTTACGATTATGTCATTAATTATATGTTGTTGTATTACAAAGTCATAGATTCTTTGAAATAATTTTCAATACTTTCTCTAAAGTGTTCATAGTTGTTCAATTCAATGAAACTTTAAAAAGTCAATAAAGTCAATTTTTTCTCTGAATAAAAGTAAATTTTTTCCAATTTTTTGGGTCAATTTTTCCTCGCCCTGGTTATAAGATAAAATAAGATTATTTATTAAGATACACTGTACAGAAAAAAAGATATAATAAAAAAATGATAAAAAAAAGATTTGGTATAAAATAAAATAATTAATATAAAATGACGTGTCGTGTAGCATGGATACACACAAAGACTAATCAAAGTCGCTGAGCGTGTACAATCAATAAAATTACAAAATAAATATGAACATTAATTAAAGTTGTATATTTCTATATGTTTGAATATCTATTATAAATTATACTAGTATCGATTACGAGAAAAACAATTTTTTTGATGCAGGAAAAATCATGTTTTTATCAGTAGCTCTTTGCCATATTTTTTGAAAACTATTTTCTGTGAAAGCAACCAATCTACGATATTTGCGTCTTGCCACAGTCATTGAGTACACTTGCAACTTTATGTGTTATTCATTGTTTGTACTTTTCTGATTTGAATCTCGGAATGAAAAAATCTTTGTTTGTCCTCGTATTGTAATGATGTATTTCATAGTTGAATTTGAACATGTTTGCATAGTTTGAAGGAATTAATTCTGCAAATAATTCATGCAGAAAGAGTAACAATTACATGTCATGTATTTTTACACTTTCTAACATATAAAATTTAGCACTTGTGTGTTCATTGTATTTCAAGTTTAACACAATCCTAAGCAATTTTTTCTGCAAAATAAGCAACCCTTCGAGATTTTTATGCCCCCAGTTTATTAAGGAATAATTCAAAACTAGCATTTTATACGCTATTATCTTTACATTCACTGGAAGATAACTTAAAGCTTTGAATTTCGAAATTAGATAACTTAATTTATTACATAAAGAATCAATATGATCGTTCCATAGACGCCTGCTGCCTATAATTATATACCAAGGAAACTAATTTTCTTTACTATATCTCATTTGTGTTTATCAATTTTAATCTCAGGACCAAAAAAGTTTCTAGAGCATGAAAACCACATTGCTTTTCTCTTCTCATGGTTTACAAATAATTGATTATACTGAAAAAGATCCTGTGTGTCTGAGATAACTTATTATTTATTTGGCTCTTATGTTACTATATGTATTAGAAAGTTCTTCATTTACAAAAACCGAAAATTTTCTATTGAATCAACTTAACTGATAACGAAGCTTATCAAATAACAAACTATGATTGATACTGTCAAATGCAGCTGTAAGATCTAGAAATAAAGACAAATAACTTTTATTACTATTCCAATCTTCAATAATATCTGAAATAAAAAAAGAATTAAGTTTTCCCAATGTTTTTAAATTTGCGAAAGCGAAACTGCTGATCATTACATAAAGAATTGAATTCGAAATAATTATACACTTGATTACACAACAGGCACTATGCTAACTTCCCTATAGTTATTAATATCTTGAGATTCATTTTTCTTTTTAGCGATTGGTATTACTTTACTTTTTTTGAACATTATTTGTGAAAATTTTATATCTGTTTTTTTCGCACTTGATAAAACCGAAACTTTTCCATATGAAATCCAATAAGAAAATTTGCTATATCATTTGGAGAGCCAGTAAGTGAATCATCCCAATCAATTTGATTCAAGGAAGCTAACAACTCTCCATAATTAATCTTTTTTATCATTGTTTTAATTTTACATGCAAAACGTAATTTTAATGAAACAAAAAGTGGTAAATGATCTGAAAAAGACTTATAAATAATCCCAGAATTTGGCAGAAAGAAGATATCACTAACAAAAATATTATCAATGTAGATTTATCCACAGTTGAGAACAGACAGTTATAAGTAATGTTTTCCATAAAGTTCTTGACATGATGTGACTGCTAATTATTGAAATTTATATTAAAGTCTCCCAACAAAATGTTATGCTTTGTCTTAGTTATAGTCTGACAAAATTCATCAAATTCCATGTTAAAAGAAGATAAATCCTCTTTGGAATAAAGAGGATGTCTATATATATATATATATTGTGAATCTGTAAAGTATAGTTTTTCAAAAATACTTTGATTGATAAACTGTCCCAAGTTTTCTTCAGGCTTGCAAGATTTAATACTTCATATTTCACAGATCTATGTATGAAAAAACCATGTCCCATATGAGAACTAGCATACGATGGTGAAGAAATGAAATTGTAGTTTGATTTAGAAAAATGAGAAGTATCTGATAGGTCACTTCCACCTTTCTTGAATTCCTATAAAATGAAACTCTTTATCAGAAGAAGTTTTTATTTCATGTAACAAAATCTTAAGAAAATCATAGTTAGAATTTAAAGAGCGAATGTTAAATGACACAATATCGAAATCGCTTAGATATTTGTCCAAATCATCTGGTTCAGCTTCAATATTAGTGGTGTGTAAAGATAATTCACTAAAATCGGAGTGTAATAAGTGCTTTAAACGATCAAATGAAGATAGTTCTTATCATATCTACAATATTCTGGAAAGAAGGACAACTTCTATCGTAAAACTGTGACTTACAGTTTACACTTTTACAATTAAGACAATTTAAATTTGAACTTTGAGTGCATTTGTCAAATGTGTGTGTGACCTTTACACGAACAACTAAAACACTTCAATTCTTTCCCACTTCTCTTGGGTTGCATGCCCATAATTGATACACTTCAAACAAAACTTTACTTTGGGAAAAAATAAAAATATTTCAAAAGATAAAGCTCCAAAAAAATTAACCTATTACTACACACAGTTTTCAAGTGTTTTTCCTTGAGCGTTAAAATTAGATTGAAACAGTCAGCATTTTTTCAAAGCTAACTATTTTATCGAAAGCATCTTCTGGTAAGCTATTTTTAGAGCACAATTCTTCTATCTTGTCTTTTTTGAGAAACATTGGCATATTCCTTAAAAAAAGTCTGGGAACTTTTTTAACCTTATTATCAACTTTATTCCCGATTTTATTTTTCCTGAGATTATTGATAGCTTTTTCCAATATTTTATTTTTAGATAAAATGCTTCTAACGAGTTTACAATTTTTCAAATTTTTGTGTAAAAAAAAGCTTATCAAATTTTTTATCCTTAACTTGGATTTTTTGATCTGAAGTAAGATCTAAAACTAATGTTTTACAAGACTCATTATTAATCAAAAAATTTTAGAATTATTTTGTCTATCAAAATTAGCTTTATTTATATTTGCTTTTTCAACATTCTGTTTTACGACATGCGAATATTTGAGACCATTAGATTTGCTTACTAACTTCTCTATATTCTCTTGTTTGCTGTCAATATTTATAGATTTGCTGAACAAATCAATAAACTCTTCAAGACAACTCTTTATATCTTTCTTTGCTAAGACTAACAATTCCAACCTTAAGCACCAACTTATCTAACAATTCAGGTGAGTTCATCTTGAAGCACAAAAAAAGTTATTTTTACAAGAGTTAAAATAATATTTTACAAAAATGAAACTTGTATCAATTAAATTTAAATGATATTCACAAAAATAATAAAAAATAAAAGTAAATGGCCACCATTTTCGACTTGGGCAAAAAAAGAAAATAGCAATGAAATACTATACAGTATACTAAAAATGAAATAGCAATGAAACTTGTAATACAGTCCAGTTTCATCAGCATTGAAGATCTGTTCTTCACTGTAGGTATTTGCTTCAATAAACTGGTGGTATCTTGGAAGGAAGAGTTCAGCAGCAGCCTGTGTGTCAGCAGAACAAATTTCTCCTGAGAGTGACTTTGACTTGATTCCGTGACGTCTTTGGAAGCGTTGCAGCCAACCCTTGGAAGCTACGAACCCAGTATCTTTTTCTCCATGAATCTCTTTGTGAAAATTCTGAGCTTGAGCCTGAAGGATGCTGCCAGAAATGGGTACATTGGTGTTGTTCTTTTGAGACAGCCAATCAAAAGTGGCTTTATCCCAGGCAGGATCTGCAGCTAACCTTGTTCTCTTTCTCTTCAGCCCATCTTGTCCATCCAAATCTCTAACGAAGTCTCTCAGTTTCTGTTCATTAAATTAAAAAAAAACTCCTTCCTTCTTTTTTCAGTAAGTGGTTTGTATTTAATGAAGCTATAAGTCAATATACATTAAGAAGCTTTCACAAGTTATTTCTCCCACGATGGAATTATTTCATCTAAACATTCTTTAAAGTACAGAGTTAGTATCTACGGGAACAACACCCTACCACATTTAATAGACATTTATGATCCCATTGCATACTTTAAAAATAACTCTTATTAATCATTTCATATCATTTTAGAATTATGAATGTTATTCTGATTTGTTTTTCATGTAAAAATACTTAATTTCTCCAATATTTTTTGATTTATGATGTTTTATTCTATATATTTTAGTTTAGATGATATATACCGATTTATTTTTGTTTACAAATATTTTTTTACTTTATAAACTGGTATTGCCTTTTGTAATACCTTGCGAACAAATTTTGTTTTAATTTGCTCAATAAAGTTCTTCTATGAACTAAATTTTTTACTAAATAACGAAGTAGCAAAGATTAACAAACTCAGCAAATAAAAGAAAACGAAGACGTATTTAATCCAACTCTGCAGAAGCATAAGTAGTGAGAAACAATTTTTGAGAAAACGAATATTCACAATCTTAAGAAAAAATGCACAATTTTTTATGCTAACAATTTGCATTTGTTAGAGTTTAGCTGTTAATTTCCTTTATCTTGCACGTTATCTTTTACTATCTCTATAGCCAGGTTTTACTGGTTAGTAAAGCGAGCACATTTAAAAATGGCGCCACAAAATTTAAAAATAAATTCTTTTGAAAAGAGGTTTTAGGATAAGGCTATAAGAAGTGGAAACTCTCTTTACTACATACTTTGTGTTTGGATTAAAACTCTTTATAAAGGTTTTTTTTTAATTTTTCATTTGTAAATGCAATTACAGGCAATAAAAAGTGTTAAAAGCAACACAATTGTATGATATAATATAATATGGTTGGTTATACAAGATCTGTTCTCTGAAAAATATATCTTGCCTTCATAAATTGAAAATATTAATCTTTACTGAAATTTGAACATCTGCATTCCATCTTATATGGATGATGCTAAAGATAATTTTTCTTAAAACGCAAGACCTTTAAATGAATTATTTACGTTAAATAAATTTTAAAAACTATTTGAAACCTAAAAAGGTGCTGTTTCTGTAAAAGGCATTCTCGAGTAGCGTTTGAAACTACTGCGTTCTCGTCAGCTGTGCTACTGTTGAGAGTCTGCGTATACTCTTATTTTGGTGTTCTAAGTATTTCAGTATATGGGTGTCTACTATCAATATGTATGATTCGTATGTATGTCGAGATGTTTTTTGTGTCAAACGTGTATTAACACAAGTAATTAGGAAAGTTTGTGTCAAGAATGTCAAAAAATGTATATGTAAATGTATGTATGTACGATTGCGCTAACACTAAACCCTACACTAACTCTAATACTAACACCAATCCTAAATGTAACTACAATAGGTTTCCAACATTTTACACACTAAGGCATATTTAGAAATTGGTTACGCACTTGTCTTGCGAATTGAGGAATAAAAGTCAATAGTCGAAAGCAGAGGTAGAGTGGATTTGTTTGGGAAAAATCTAAGTTCTTTCCTGGACTTGTAGCAATGTCCATTCCTTTAAATATTTAAGGGATTGAAGGCGCAATTAGAAGAGAAATGTGCGAAAAAAGGAATTGGTAGAGTAACCTTAACACTAGCTGGAAGTTGTCGCGGAAAAGAAGATTATGCGTTTCTTGAAAAGCTGAAGAAGTATGCTCGCCAGTACTCTTCGTCATGTGATGAAGGCGAAATAATCTTTAGAGTTAACCTCTCCTTTCCTAATCTTCTGTCTCTGCTGTGTGAGTCGGATATTGGAATTCATACGATGTGGAATGAACACTTTGGTATTGGTAATATAATTTTTTTGCTTTTAGTATATAGTAATACACACACAAACACAGAGATATACATACATTCATACTACACACCAGTGTTGGATCAAATACTTATTAACAAATATCAAATACAAATTCATCGGTATTACGTTTTAGCGAACCCAGGAGAACCCATCATCAAATGAGTTTTGAATTTTTTTTCTATTTTTATTTAAATGTATTCTATTTTTTTTTTGAAATATGAATATAGCGAGCATATGCAAACATATCATAAAATAAATTAGTAGAAGCTTTTTTCAAAACTTTTACTTTAAATATGTTCTATTTAAAGTATAATATAAATTAAAAAAATGTTTAGGATTTGGAATTTTTTGAGATGTGAATATACTTAACCCATTTAAGACCAAGCAAAGCAGACGACTTTAGTAATTCCTATTTAATACCATGTAAAGTAGGAATTCGTCTGGGTTCCCTTTGGGAACACTGGTCGTAAATGGGGTAACCTAAGCAAACCCATTCTAAAAAATATCAGTTTAACCCATTAAGTCCCAATGTTCCCATTTGGGAACATAAGTAATTTCATCTTCGCCTGCTTTTTTCAATGACTTTGAATATAAATCGTCTGCGTTTTTTTAGATATCGTCTGATTTCTATGGTACTTAATGGGTTAAAGTTTTTTATCTATATATTCTATTTAAAAAATACAAATAAATTTTTTTCAGTTTGAAAGATATCTTTTTCATATCTGAATTTAGCGAGACCAGTGAAAGCTGTCTTTAAACAGATGAGTTAAGCCTATATATAATAAAGTATATAGAATATACAATATAGAGAATAAATAAATAAGTATAACATTTTTTCCCCAAACCTTGCAACTTTTCCCATCCTAAGTTTACAACGAATCCCCGTTGAAAAACGCTGTTCTGAGGCATAATCCTGATGATGCATGCAATTGATCACTTTCTGTTGATTTTTTTTAAGATATTTGAAACCGAGAAAATAATAGGATGGTTATTATGAGAAAATTGATAAAGTATTCCATTTCTATCATTTATATAGGAGATTTTTTTTGAAGTGGCTGATTTGTTGATGCGCATGGTAAGCGCAAGTTTTATTTCTTTTATTTTCTATATAAGATAATAGTCTATGATAATTATATAATTGAAAAATGAGTTAAAAAAGAATTAAAAAATGGTGAATCAGTAGAAAAAGTTGATTTGACCCGTACCCCAGAAAAGGTTGGCCACCTAATCTCATTATTTGGTTAAGTTTGTTTGTTATATATAAGAACGTCTAAGCACTTATTTCTATACAAAATATTCATTCCGTTTCGAATGATCATTAAAGTTTAAAATAAGAAAACATATTTATTGTTCTAATTTAAGTACTATTGTTTTATGGCGAAAAAACTTTTTACTTATTTTTCGAGAACTTCAAAAATGGAAAAACTTTTTGAGCTTTTATATAGCGTAAAAGTTTTATTTTTGCAAACTCGTTGAAATTAACGTATCCATATAGTTTATAATGAACACACTTTTAACTTGTTTTGGTAAAAGTTATTAAGATATTTTGGTCATACCTTGTTTCTTCCCATCTGTTTTTGCTGTATATATAATTATTCAAAAAAAAATTTATTAAAAATTGTCATCTTATAATTGAAATCTGTAATTGTTATAACTTATTGAATAATTTTTTAAAGGAATCGTTGAAATGATGGCATCGGGGCTTCTTACTATTGCTCATAATTCTGGAGGTCCCAAGCTTGATATTATCCAAAATAACGAACGTAAGAATTTTGTAATTTAATATTCTTTTTTATCCATATTAACATTCTTTCTCTGATTTAATTTGAATTCTTGTAAACTGTGCACAATTGATCTTTTTATTCATTGAATACAATAATGATTTGTGTTTATTGAACGTTAACACCAACCCTCTGTTCCAAAAATCACAAGTTTACCTAATATGTGATAAAACTAAAAAATCATTTCAATTCAAATTAACAAAAAATTTCAACATTGTAGATAAGTTTCGTCTTTTGTGTTTTTCAAGAATATCCTCTAAGTATTACAAATTTTATCAAGGCAAAATGAATTGTTTGTGTTTAATTAAAGTTAAATTTGATTAATTATTATTATTAGAAGACGCAGGCAGATTACCCAAACTTTGATTATCTTCTCTTTATTATTTCTTTATTGTTTTTCAGTTTATGAGATTCTTGGTACTCAGCATAAATGTTCATTTTTCCAATATTGTATCTTAAATAATAAATACATTCAGGAATAGGAGTTTTTGGATATATCAATTTAATTTTGATTAATCGATTATGGAATTTTCTACTCACGAGTATTCATTATTCATGCCTTCACGTTAAAAATAAAGTGAAAATGGTATAATAATATTGAATGATATTTTATTTTACAGTTCTAATCTTGATTCAGATCTTGCCGAAACGTATGTCTTTTATTTACTAGCTTCAATTCTAACAACCCTACAGCTCTCGTTACTTATGTTGCTTTAATATGACCTTATCTATTACATAGGTTCGTCAATCAAGTTTCAGATTGGTACTCGGGTTAGTTTCATTTATGTCGGATTATAATATTAACTTACCATAAATAAAGCTTTTTTAAACGCTGGTATCTATATTTTATATTTTTTGCCATACGATCTCAAACTTGAATTCTTAAACTCTCCAATTGAAATTTTGAAACTAAGCAAATGGCCAATCGCAGGGATTGCAGTAGCAGTAGCAATAAGCCACAGCTGTAAGACAAACTTTTTTTCTATAAAAAAAAACGATTATAAAATGGCACTGCGTCTTATAGCCAAGAAAAATCCGCGTGTTTTTACTACGGGCTGAAAAAAATGAATTTCTTATCATCTCCAGTTATAGTGGTATTGTATAACGCAATATTCGAGTTTTCAACGCTACCGCATCAAGTTAAAACAAAATTATTTAATATTTATAGATTTTAGAGTTGTCATTTTGGAGTCGTATAAATTTCACTAAAAATGCATCATCTCAAAAATAGATTTCTAATGATTACTAAAATTTATGTTATTCTGAGTCTTAGATTGTTGGAAAAGTTAACAACAGTTATTTTAGTGATTATAGTCACATTTTTAGATTTTTTTGATAATTTTTCAAAAATATAGCAAACAAAACTACTTCAGAGCTCAACAGGGTACACTCAATACTTTTCAATCATATTCAATTAAATGAGACATTTTAGAGGGTTTTTGTTTTTTTGTAGTCATGATAAAAATGTTATATTGAGGAAAATTAAACTCTCTGAAGCACAGTTATTAAATTTTGATTATTTACAAGTGTGATAAGGGGATTGTAAATAAAACTAGGTAAAATAAGAGAAAAGCAATTCTTTTTTTCCCATATCCACCATAGAATCAATTAAAAATGGAAAGATAAACTTATAAATCTCTGTAGGTCAATGCCAAATATCATCTCTTAGAAATAATCATAAAGCAATTCTACACATATACTGTGCTGAATATAATAGATACAAAATGAATTCAAAATTTTGCGTTGAGAAATACATTTTATTTATCGTTCTATTTGGAATAGAGTGGGCGTAAGTTTTAACACTAACTAAAATTATGCACAATGATTTGTTTAGCAGGGAAGCGAGGTTTTCTGGCAGATTCTCAAAGTGAATATATAGAAGCATTGTATTGTGCAATCACAATGGAACAGTTGGAAAGAGAGTGCATGATCGAAAACGCCAAAGCATCTGTTTCTCGCTTCAGTCAAGAAAGGTTCAAGGAATCTCTTATTCAAGTTTTAGATGAGCACATTTCCCAGTTTCATAACTCTTGATGCTTTTCAGTTCTGTGATTCAGCATTCCCACATTTGATGGGGATGATTTGATTGAGATATTTTTATAAACTATTCCATGCTCTTCTCATGAATGATAAATAAATAATTGGAAAATGTGAATTTTTTAATCTAAGTTCCTTATTTTTTAAGTCAACTTTTTTGTATCTTAGTCGTACTCATAACCCATACACACACGCACAAACACAGATACGGACTAGAGTCCTGCATGAGCAAAATTTTTGTACCCGCACGCGCCTACACCTGCAAAATAGATTATATAAGTGCTCGGGGGTCTCGTAAATTAATTTTTTTACTCTTCACAGCTTCAGATGTAAATTTTTGCGTAAACTGGATTTTGAGCTCACAACAATTGAATCGACTGAGCATTGGGCCTACAAAACATTATTTTATTACGCTACATTTGGGAGATGGAATCAAAGGGTTTAACATCTGACTCCTTCTTGAAGCACTCACAAAACTCGGACTCGATTAGAATATGTTCATTCATAATCTAATTTCTTTCTCTGACTCGCACTTTCTTTTGAAAACAGATTGCGAATCTTGTTTTCTCAAAATCACCCACTTCAACTGCGCAATCCCTCTTAAATCAATCTTTTGTGCCACACACATGTCATGGCGGCGTTTTATAATCTTAAATTTCAAATCAAATTAAAAAATGTATGAGGTATTTATGCAAAAACTCAATAGATAAAGCTTTTTAGTTTTTGGATAAGCAACTAACAGTGTATTTCACTGCTACAAATGAGATGTCAATAAGCTAATTAGTAGAAAAGGGTTTTATTTATCCTTATTATACACAGTAACTAACACCACACTTCACATTATGCCCCTTCTTGATTGCTGAAAACATTATATTCTTCTCAAATATTGCCCGCAACTCAAAATTCTTCCACCCATATCGCCCGTCCTATAAAAATTTTTTATGGGGATACCTTAGGGTGCTCGTATACCCTTGCGGGCTTCGGGACCGCGCAGTACTTTTAACACATACAACGCATTCATACATGCAATGAGCAAACATACGCACGCGTACACACAGAAACATAGAAGTACTCACATTAAGGAACTACAAGGAACGTATTTTAATTCAAATAAAAGGATTTGTATATACAGGATAAATATTACGGTTATACATTTTAAATTATAATCTAAATGTAATCTCCATTGAATTCTATTATTCTTCATGTTATCATTTTAAAATCTTTTGGCAATATGTTTGTACTCCTGCTTTACATAATTATTACATTATAGAATTTATATTAGGCATACTCTTGATACAATACATAAATCTCCATATCCTTCAAGTAGGATAAGTGTATTTTATTTTTTTTATATTTATTATTTGGAAATTATGACTTCTTTTACTACTATCTTACATATGTCATCAAAACAAGATGGCTCCAAAGTAATGCTTGTCTTTTATTTCATACACGTGCAACCGACCGCCTGCCTGACAAAATGCTCCCGCAAATAATCAATACGGAATATTAGCAATATCTACACCGTGAAATTTTTTTGTTTTAACGTTAACTACATTAAGTTAATAATGAACTTTCTTAAATTTTATATAATGGAGTAGTACCCTAGCTTTTTATAAAATGACTTCCTGTCTTTATATAAAACAGTGGTTCCCAACCTGTGCTCCGCGGACCCTTAGGGATTTTTTTTAAATATTTTTGCACCATATATAATAGCTTATAAAATATTGCAGTTAAATATTTAAAAAGAAAATTAAAACTATTTTTCACGTTTAAATTTTATTTTTTTTCAATCCATACACACTCCTATTACTTATTGGCGAATCATTAATTTTTTAATAAAAAGTAGAGTCTGTAATCAATATAGGCCGAAGCCTCAATTTCTTTGTTTTTAAAAATCGTCTTTTTTTCTTTATCATTATTCTATCACAGCTTTAAAAGAAGTTTAGCTGGCATTAACCCATTTACGGCCAATGTTTCTATTTTGGAACATAAGTAATTTCATCTTCGTCTGCTTTTTTCAATGACTTTGAATATAAATCGTCTGCGTTTTTTAGATATCGTCTGCTTTATCTAACTTTCTTCGTAACTTTGATAAAATGTAAATTTTATCGTGAGGGAGTCTGAATAATAAATATTTGGGTGTAAAGGGTCTGTGAGATAAAAAAAAGGTTGGAAATCACTGATATAAAAGCAAAAGTGAAAATGTAAGCTAAAAATGACAGTAGCAATTACATAAATACATATTATTATGCTTATATTTTTATTACAATAAATCGCTACAAAATTTTGTTTATTTTTTATCTTTTTATGCTGTTGCATACATCATCAAGATATGTAATTTCATAATACGTTTATTTATAACTATTATTAAAGTCCAAAGTAAGTATGTAGGAAACAATTAAATACATATTGCACATGCAAACTTTCAAAATGGCGACTAATTTAAACAATTTTTTAAATTGGTTATGTGCGTATAACAAGGGACTTGTCAGGCCGTGTTTTATTGTTTTGTGTGCCGTAGCATAAAACACTAATAAGATCCCCCACTATAAACTTCTCAAATATAAGCGCAAATTTTATATAAAGCAGCCTGTGAGTGCGTATTTTTGTGCCTGCACGTATAAATATGTTTGAATTTATGATCTCTGATGACTTTTGTTATTATGGTTTTACTTGAATAATATTTTAAAGCGATCGCCATATATTGTTTTTTACTCTAATGCGGTGCTATGAAAACTCAGTCTCAGAAAAATCGTTATCCGAAAACTCGGGTTTGATGTACTCTATCTCAATTCACATTGAATATTAAAGTCTGAAATTGTAGAAATAGCTAAGTAGCTTCTAAAATAGTAGTAGTCTAAAATGGTCTAAAGTAGTAGCTAAAATAGCTTCAGAAAAGCAAATAAAATGTATAATTGCTTGTTTGGCATTTATTTAAATTAAGTATACAAAAATAGTAAAGGATATTCATAGAAAAAATTGGAAAACTCGGTCTGAGAAAACTGGGTCTCACAGTTGACTATATTGCTCGCAGAAACTATCATTTATATTTGAAAATCGAATCTATGACTCCAGAACTCTTCCATCGTTAAAGCAAAATTAAGGTTTTACTTTGAAGATGAATAAAATTTAATTTTTTTTCAATTTTATATATTTATTAGGAGAAATTATGATGGTGATCCTATAATAATGGGCCACGGATAAGTGTCGGGCTTGTCTCTTAAGGACAGCCCTTGACTCAGATTCAATTCCTGGCTTAGATGTCCATATTTTATCATATCTGGTACAGCTGTATTACATTGATATGGAAAAACGTGAAGCTACTCACACTAGCATAAGAAAAAGCAGGAGGCTTTTAGTGTTTTTTCGTTTGAGTATAAACACCTTCACTACAATCTGTTTATTCGACTCATAATATAAAATATATACCAAAAACGAAAATTCTTTTAATTCACATCTTTTGAGATTGAGGATAAAATATTTTTTGTTCTGCTAAAAGTTTGCTGTGCAGACAAAATGTAGAAAGCTTAAATGTCGATTACCAAAATAGCTCATATTGTAAAAATGTATTTTTTAAATTTATTATGCTGTTTTTATAATAGATATTATAACAACACACATATATATAATATACACATAAAGGTATATATTGTCTTTTTATTTAGGAGAATTTGATGAATATGTCGAAATTATCTGAAATTAAGGTCGATCACCTGAACTTAAAAATGTCATTTTACCCGATTTGTAATTGGAATTTTATATTTTAGAAAAATAGGTTAAATTTATTAAACTTAAATAGTTATTATCCATTATGTATCCACCAAAACTATAAATTTTTGTATTCTAGAAAAATTCAAATTAAAAATCCGAAAAAAATCATTTTCAAGTTGGAGTCATTCACCTTAATTTGCTGTAATTTCGTCACATTTATCAGATTGCAGAAATTAATAAGATATGTTATATGCAAATTTTCAAAGATTAAATTTTTGAAAAAAATATAGAAATTCAAAATAAATATGCGATTCACTTTCAATTCCTTATATATAAGACAAAAAAGACATAATTCTTCCAATTTGTCCTTTTTTTAAAAAAAAAACAGTTGTGTCTCCTATCAAATCTTTTAAAGTTTTTCCATTATTTCAAATAAATATTTGCGACTCATAAAATTTTAAATATATATAGTATACATATAAAGTCGAACCTGCCAAAAGCGCCACCTCTCTAACTAATCCAGAAACAAAAGAATGGATGGATACACACACAATGTAAATTAACGTTTCGCCACCTCTCTAACGCTTCCAGCGCCACTGTATATACGCCTCAGTGTAACTAAAAACCTGTTACGTGCCGCCAGTACAGTAGCACATATTTTAAAATCTAATCCTCTGAGAGTCATATATTTTTTTAAATAGTGAATACAAGAAAATGGAAAAAGAAGACCAACAATTTTAGAGCATACTAAGACTTAATTTATTTTAAACGACATTTGTTTATCGAAGTTATTTATTAATAAGCAAAGTACTTATTACTATTAATATGACTTCTGGTGCTGCTTGGTTTTGCTGATGGCTTTGTAGTCTGGTTGATACGTGGTGAGGTTCAGCTTCATGCAGGCGTTTACACTTCCATCTGTTAAACGTGACCGCAGGTTGATCATGATGTTTTTCAGGTGTGAGAAGGATTGCTCACATGCATATGTAGAGCAAATATGGTCAATACTGCAAAACTCACACTCTGCAGTGTTTGGTATGTGACAGGAAGCGCATTCCAAGTTTTGGCAATCAGCTGGTCTGCGGGTTGAAGTTTTTTCATGTCTGTCCATTTGTGTTTGCTTGCCATCTCTGCCTGGATCCGTGCAAGTTTTTCCAAATCTTCATTCAGTGATTTGAACTTGTTCACTTACATATCTGAAGCCTTCAGGTCAGCAACTTCTATCTCAAAATCTTTGATAAAAACACCGGGAATGAAACTCAGATTGACTTTGTCCACAGCACACTCGTGTGGATGAGTGATAAACTTAAAAAGACTAGCGTGCTGACGAAATTCCCCAAAGCTTGCTTTGAATGACTACAGGAGATTAGATGAGAAGCCTGTTAGCTTCTGGAGATCAAAATGTTCAGCGGAGTTATTTTCCAGTGCAGTAAACTTCCTGTTCCAATATCCACTTTAGTGATTTCTAGCTTCTTTTCAAATGCAAAAACTGATTGTTGAAGGGATAACACTGTATTTCTAACGTCTTGCATTTTGACATTGAGTTGAATGTATAGTCATGTCTACACGATGAAAAAACTTGAGGAGCCACACATTGTCCGATAGCTCGGATTGTTCGGCGGCCTTCATTCGAAGAAAATATCGGATTTAACTCAGGCTAGCAGCAAAACGCCTATATTTCTAAAAAAACACTCTATCAACCATCCTATGTTTCGAGAAACAAACACTCTACCAAGGATCCTATGTTTCGAGAAACAAACACTCTACCAAAGATCCTATGTTTCGAGCGCAGCTAGGAATACTGTTTTGAGCGAAGCGAGAAACGACCACGGGACAATAAACTCACCGCCACACCATATAACACTATTGACAACTCAAAATACACACTACCAAGAATCCTATGTTTCGAGCGTAGCTTTTACAAACTGTTTCATCACCCCAAGTTATATGTGTAGAGGAGGAAACACTACTCTATTTCTGTCAAGTAGAGGTTTATTGATCACATTTTTATCTCCTAGTGTTAAACGCTGTCTAAGTGGTTAATCTTTTTTCTTCCAATGTTCTTCAGTAGCTCTACTGTCCCAGTAGCATAGAAAACAAGGATATTTTGTGTATCCTTTTTGCTGGCCAAGAAGAAAGTTACTCATTTTGAGATCAACCAAACATGAACTATCGATAAAAAGCCTCCAATCTTTTGAATCATATGCCGGTAGTTCCATAGAGTGTAGTAGACCTTTTACATCGGTACTATAAACAAGCTGGTCATCTGAATGAAGGTACATACGCAGTTCTTTTACCATGTTGCGGATAAAACTAGACACTTGTACCAGGTATTAGCATTCGTTTTTCTAGCAGTCTTGAAGCCGACAATTCAGCAGACTTTTTTTGACAGATATAGATCCCTAACCAGATCATTTAACTCAGAATGGGTAAATAGAGATAGTTTTTCCATATCTGCATCATATGTTTGAAAAATATCTGTCAGTTCCTCTTCAAAAGAGGAAGTTGAACTGAGATTTGTGTCGTAAAGCTTTTGAAGTTAATGAATTTAGGCACAGGTATTTCTTCACTGTGTGGAACTGGCCTAGTCTTCAAAGCAAAATATATCTCGATCATTTGAGCACTTTCCTAGCGATGTTGTGGCCATCATTAAATCATTAATTAGCAAGAACTATTAATACAATCTGTAAAAAGAAAAAACTTGTATATTTCAATATATATTCAAAAATTCATATTATCATGGCTTAAATACATCATTACTTAACACATTTAGAAGTCAAACTTTAAGATTTAAGAAAAAGGGTGCACCTATAGCACAAAAATGTGATGTGATAGAACAAATCTGAAATCAGATTTGGATTCAGCACCCAAATATTAGTCTAAAACAGTTCTTAAAGTCCATGCCAGAAAAAAAATTTTTTTTTGTAGAGTTTCAGTAGGATACAATGGGAAAGAAATCTTTCCAGCTGAAATGTAAGATGCATTTTACTTTAATTTTTCATCATGATTATTGAGAAATCATGCAAGCCAAGATGTTTCAAGAAAACAAAAACTGAAATGTTACCAGTATTTTATGAATGGAACAAAAAAGCTTGGATGACTTCAAAAATTTTTGAAAAATGGCTGAATTACTTCAACTTAAAAATGCGAAATCAAAATCGTGAAGTTCTTTTTTTTTTTTGATAACGCCTTTTCTCATCCTCATTTGAAACTAAGTAACGTTGAGTTAATTTTTTTGCCACCTAAAACGACATCAGTCTTACAACCTCTAGATCAAGGTGTGATACAAACTGTCAAACTAAAATATAGAAAGAAACAAATAAATTTTCTTTTTAAAAGTCTCGATAATGATGAAACTCTAGAGCCTAGACAGTCTAAATGCTTCCAAAAAAATAACTCTTCTCGATTTTACTATTTTTTGGTTGAAAAAATCATGGGATGAAGTTAAAGAACAAACAATCATTAAATGTTTTCAACACGCAGAAAAAAATATTTTTCATATTTTGTCCATTATGTGTCGACATTTTGTCCCAAGACCTAAGAGTTTTACTGCAAATAAATATCTAGAAGGATAATTGCTCTTTTCAAGAATCAATTATTTTTTAATATTGCTTCAAAAATATAAGCACACGGATTTAAAAATTTATTACGATTATAAAGTATGCAAATCATTAAAAATCAATCAATCAAAACTAATAGATCAATCAATTGATCCTTATACCGTATACAATTGGTTAACGTAAATGTTGATATCCTTGAAGAAACAGGCACTTTTAATTGTGGTGAATAAAGCTATTAGATAATTAATAAGTTATTTAGATAAATACTATGAAAGATTCTTTATTCAATAGTTGATGTTAGTATAGAGAAAGAATGTAATTTGTAAAATACAGAAAATCTTTTCTTAAAAAAATATTAATGTGAAAAATAAACATGGTGCTGATCGTACATTCCACGAATGGAGATAGAAATTTACTTGCCCCAATTGAGTGGACTGGAAAATGTCCATATTTACACGACTTTATCTCGAGTTGTGAATTTTTCTTCATGTTTCTTAGTACTTCCTATGTGAGCAAGGATTTCTAACACACATAAAGTTTAAAGATGAGAAGCAAGCTAACTTAAGCTATGATCTGAGCTTGTGACTGCCTAACTCAAATTGAGAAACTTCTTTGCAACGACCACAATCTCTAAATCAAATATTAGTGTCACAATTTTGTAATAGCGACTTTTCACTAAAATTCTAATCATTTTATCAATTTGAAAAAAATAGATTCGGTCAAAATTAAACGAAAAATGAAATAAGAATCCCTTTATAAATTTAAATTTGCAATACTAAATAAATATTTTATCAAGCATTTTTTTATTTCAACACTAAAATAAACATTTAAACTAAAAATAATGAATTGGAATATTCATTTAAATAAAATTTGGTTATTAATTACACTTTTTCAAGTGTCAACTTGTTAGGTGTTTGTCTAACTTTTTTGTGGATCCCAGGTGTTTTTTTTATACCTTTATAAACAATAAGTACATTCAAAAAGCAAGTAAAATATAAAATATATTTTATCAATTAATTAGAATGATTCTGTAGGATTCAATCAGAACAATGCTTTCATATTTTCAAATAATTTTTAAAGCTTTGTCACTAGAGAGTTTGAGTCTAAAGTCAATAACATGGGTTGTCTCTTTCGATATTCATTTTTTCGGGAATGTAAAAGGAAGATTCAGTTTTACACAAGTAGGTTATGATAAATGGAAACAATGTGCGTGTTTATTTGTTGCGTGAGTAAAGTTGGTTAAATACTGGGTTTCGATAACTCAAGGTCTTGGGTTCGATCCCGCATCAAGCCTACTTTTCTCATAGTTCAATACAAGTGGCGCAATTGTGCCTTCTCGATGAAAACACCCCATGGTACCTTTACCTTTATCTTTGAAATTGAGGGAAATTCAATAAGGCTTTCATAATTGAGGGCGGAATGTTGGTTGCTTTTCTGTAACTTAAAATGAGTTATTAAATTCAACTTAAATACAACTTAACTTTTATTTGTTATTAAATTCAACTTTCTCTCCTGGAAAGTACTTGATAATTAATTGCACGCTACCTTTCGGTCTCCCGAAAATCCTTTCATGTTTTTGAACACTCTATACAGAGTTTTCAAATGTATTCACAAGTATAGTAAATATATATCTCACAAAATTTGGTGGCATACAACACTCTGTCTTGGCTCCAAATTTTGAAAAATCAAATAAATTAATATGCATGTTAGCACACAGGGAGTCTCGTCAAAACCTCCCCACTAACAAAACGGCCACAGTTTTTTTGGTGAAAACTGTTCCATTGAAAAAGTCAAAACGGTTCCATTCAAAAAGTCAAAACGGTTCCATTCAAAAAGTGAACACGGATTCAATCTTATATCTCTCAACAATAATATGCTTATTGCAAGTGGCCAAACCTCGAAGAAGAGCTTGTTTAAAATTCAAGAAAAAAATCACTAATTTCGATTTATTTTGCATAATTATAACTAGGTGTTAATTTTTCTCTCAAAGCACTACAGCATAAAAGAAGTTTTTCTGTTTTTTATAGATTTATTTACCTTTTATTACCTGTGATTTTTCAGGTTAAGAACCAACGAACAAGAGACATGATAGAGATTTTGAAGATGTGCATATTGAGGAAAAGACGTGTTGCATGTTTTTATCACTATAGTAAAAGGAGGAATCAGTGGTATACATTATACAAACACACATACATCATTTGCCTATACCTTCATTTTCATGAGATAGAAAATGAAAAAATTTAGTTGTATAATAAATGAAGTCGTATATAGGATTTTAAATTTCTGGATAAAATAATTTGCCGAGAAATGAGAAAAGGGGTCGATGATCAAATTTTCCAAAAAATGGAATAAAAGCTGTAAACCCCAATAAAAATACATAATTAAAAATCAAAATTGTTTTTCTCAAAAAATATCTTTTGCGATAAAAAGTTAAATACAGTTGAATAATTTATCTCAAATTCACAGGATCTAAAAAAGAATTTTGTAATAGTTACAAGGGATTCCTCAAAGTTTAAATGTTTCAATCATGCTAAGAATTTTAAGCTTTTCTTATTTTTGATTGGAAAAAATGGAAAAATGAAAGGAATACTTTTCACGAACCTCGTTTGTATTTTCTCGGGAATCAAGAAAGTAAAAACCCTTGGAGTCTCGAGAAATCTCGAGACCGAAATTCAAGAATGATGTGATAGTTTAGAACAGTCGTTTAAGATGGGTATGCTTGATGAAAACATTATTCGAATCAGGGGTTCTTAATCTTTGTTCAGTCATGGACCCCTTTTTAAAAAGCTGATGAAAACTATGGACCCCCTCAAAGGAAATTTTCACATAAAAGTCATAAAAAAGACCTTGCATGCAATTAATATTTGTACTTGCAAAAAAATACTTAAAGTTTTTATGACTCTCACGGACCTTTTGAAAATCATACCTGGACCCCTAAGGTTAGAATCTCTTTTGTTTCTAAGAGGACATCGTATTGTAGAGGAGTCGTATCTGATAGGAATTCCTTTTAAGGGTTCTTAAGTACAAAAGTGTTCAGAAGACGAGGCCTCATGCACCTGTTATTTATTACATATATATATGATCTATTCTAGTATACATTATTGATTCATTCTAAAATATATATGATCAAAGATAGATGATGCGTATGAATGAATACTTTTGTCGTTTATGCACACTTTTCTCTCTATAAACAATATCCAGTATATGAATGGGAAAGAACGTCATCTAATTGGTAGAAAGATACAAAAACTTCATCCACGAGATGTCTGCAATGTTTCATTGTAAGATACTGGCATGATCAAACTAATAGGACTCGTGCACTTACTTAGAGATCAGCAAAGCCTACCTTTATATTCGTAGGATACCGTGTACACCTGATATCGTGATTCCCTCAATGAAATGGATTACGCGTATGAATCGATCGGATCCAATCAAAAACTTAATTTCTTTCATTTTCAGATTTCTAAAATTTTTTGAATGAATCACGTGAGCATTCACTAAGAAAATAAAATAATTTGATTCATATTTGGAAAACAGTTAGAAGAAAAGATTTTAAAGAGAAAATACTAAAATGGTGTTAGCATAGAAAGAAGAAGATTGGAAAGAAAGTAAAATTTTTGTTTCTAACCCTTTTGAAAGCTCCATCTGAATAAGAACGTCATCTTTTGTAAGTCTAAACTAAATTTTCTTATGATTAATATAATTCTTTATACGAATTCCTTGCTAGAGCTGTCAAGCGCCACCCGATTTTAGTTAAAGAGCCTCAGGTAATGTTAAAAAAGTTTATTATAGGATTTTGATTTGAAAATAATCATCTGTGTTATTTCAAAGTTTTATTTTTGTTCCTCAAGTGATGTTCTTCGATAAATTTGTTTTCAATTAAAATAATGCCAACGCTTTTTAATCAAGTGAAATCTCATTTTGTGACTTTAAGTTTAGATGCATAATTTATAATCACAATTATATTTTTACGAATTGTAATTATTCTGGAGGAACTCAAAAAACAGAACTGCTTGATTTTTTTACTTAAAAAATAGTGATAGCTTACATATTCTGATCTCAATTAAATCTAAGTTATTTTGCTTTTCAACTTTTGTTAGACTAACTACACCCATATGGGATATATCTCTTTCTGGTTATTGACAATTTGAAGATTTTTGACATCTGTCAAAATTAAAGCTTAAATCCATTCAATAGAGCAGTCGTTGGCGGTATTGCATCTTGGGGCGATTATAAATATATATTGGGCAATTGATCAACAAGAGGCAATGGGGGGGGGGGGGGGCTCTGGGCATTTGTAGCCTTATTTATATGGTTTCCAGTGAAAAATCATTTGAAATATTAAAATGATGACACTTAAGATCTGATTTATGATGATTTTTATTAAATGTTGCATCATTGAACATTCTATAGTCATGATTAAGAAATGGAAAGCAAAAATAGTTGCACTACATTTGCGAATATAACTGATCAGATGTAAAATATTTCAATATATGACAAAGAATGCATTTTCGCATACTCTCTGTAACTCAAAGAGTCATTATGCGTAGTTTCCTTTTATTGGTTGCAAACAAATCTGTTATTATCCAATCATCGCGATATACATCACATATGAGTAATATTTTGAAGACAAAAACGCAAAACTGTTTCGATCTTATTTCTTTCCTTTTTCTTTTTTTGTATTTACATCAAATCGTAAATTTTTTTGGGGGTCATTCATAAATGACCTTAACTCACCCGGGCAAGAACGTGTAAAAAATTTGTCATTATATTTAATGGAGTAGAACAATTGTATTCAGAAGTTGACAAGACAGTTTTTTATGCCTGATTTGATCCTTTGATTTTTATAAATCTTTGTAACTGCTAGTAAAACATATTTTTTCCTTTTTACTTACTTTTAGTTTTAGATTTTACTTTATTGTTTTCTCTTTTACAATAAAAAAAACAAAGTCCAAAAGTATTTTTCTGAATTCTGAAAGGAGTTGTTTTTCTCGTTTGAATAAAGTTTCTGATATGATTAAGTGTAGCTCCTGTTTAAACTGGCATTGTTTAACTTGTCAAAAGATTTCTCCACCCATGATAGAGTTACTAAATGGGAATCTTTTGGAATTCGTTGGTTTTGTTTTGCATGCTCCTTAGAGGATTCCACTACCTTAAAAAATTATATTGATAAAATATCCAACGAAGTTCGAGATCTTAAAAAGAAAAATGAAAATGAATTAAAATTCTTCAGAAGGAACTTCTTAAAAAAGTTGATGCTGCCACTGAAAGTATTACGCACCAATCACATGTACAAGAAATGAAAGTGATAGGATAGTTAATAAGAATGACACTGTTAAGCATACGCTTAGTCAAGGATCTCATTTGAAAAGAAACTTGTGTCAAACGACAATCAAAATCCAAAAAATCTCTGGTCTTATTCTGATGTTGAAAGGACTGAATATCTTTAGCGAGTATTTTGGATCAGTTTTTTCTAATGACCTAATTTATAAAAATTACTGTATCCCGTCACGTTGTATTCCACTGCTTCAATTGATTTATCAGACCTCGATGAAACTATAATTTATAGTAAAATAAAGTTGTTACAGAAATTTAAATCGCCTGGAATTGATTACCTTCATCCCTTTATTTTATCTGAAGTTCTAGTTTCTCCACTCAAAATTCTTTTTGATAAATCAATAAAAGAAAGGAAGTTACTGGATGTATGGAAAACTGCCCTGATTGACAGAAAATTTCCTTGTAATTATAGACCAGTTTAGCCTAATCCGGGTTCTTTGTAAAATGCTTGGATCAATTATTATTGCTGAGATAATTGTGAAACATTTGAAGGACTTCGCTTTGTTAAATCCAAATCAACATGGGTTTGTTATAGGCAAATCTATGGTAACCAATCTTCTTCAATTTCAAAATGATATTGTTCATCTGCTAGAATGTAATAGTGCTGTTTCCATAACGTGTTTGAAAAGAATCTTATGGTATTAACGGAAATTTGCTAGGTTGGATTTAAGATTATCTAGAGAATAGAAAACAAATCGTTGTTTTGAATGGCTGTCGCTCAAATCAGAAATCTGTACTGCGTGGAGTTCCACAGGGATCTGTGATTGGTCCTCTCCTCTTCAACATATTTTTAAATGACCTTTTTAATGATTTGACCTCCAAATTTAAAGTATTCGCTGATGATATTAAAATATATGATGTTTCGGACGAATACGGTGGCTCTACTTTACAGTATGATTTAATAAAAATTTTCAAGTGGTGTAATAGATGGGGCATGAAGCTTGACTTTGCTAAATGTACACACTTGCAGATAGGATGTCAGAATGATCGAAAATATTTCCTTGGCTTTCACATCTTGAAAAAAGATAACTTGACCGTTATCATCACCACGGAACTTCTCTTCTCTGACAATATTTCGAAAAGAGTTTCCAAAGCCATCACTACTTTTCACTAAGTGTGGAAATGTTTTTCTTCTCTTGATACTTCTACTGCTCCAATTCTTTATAAAGCCTTGGTCAGACCCATTTTAGAGTATGGCAATATTATTTCTTTTCCATATCATGCTTATGATACTGTTAATATTGAAAGAGTTCAGAGAACTATTACTAAGAAGATTTCTGGATTATTATGAAGAAAGGCTCAAGAAAGTGAATCTGCCTTCCTTACTTTATCGATTCAAAAGACGAGACATGATTTCTGTTTTCAACATGCATATTAGCTCAAAAATATTACTGCAATAGGCCATAAGGAGTAAATCAATCTTACCGTAAAGATTGATTTGAATTTTCAATATTATCTGCTTTAAATCTTTCTTCTGACTCTGATTTCTACTAGGTTTCTCCTACTTCAAATTATTATATAGGCACACAGGATTCATAGATTAGTGAAATACTTATTAGTGTTTTATACAACTACATTTCTAAAATATATTTTTTTAATCTTTAATTAATACAAAACAAAAAGCACATGCAAAACGGTATTTGATAGATTTAGCGGGGGTTCACTGAGAAAAAAATGGTATCACTTACTAATTAGAGTTGTTCTTTGGATTAGTTAACGATGACTTTACTAACTTTGTTATTTATAGCTACGAATTATGCTATTTTCACAGATATAAATAAATAATACATCAAAAGGAGCATTCATTATTTTCTTCGACGTTAGAGGATTTGAATTAACAACAAACACATTATGCAATCATAAAAATGAAGAAAAATGCTTCATTTGAATTATACAAAGAGAAATATAGATGCCGTTAAAAGCAAATATAATATTTTTAATTAATGAGCTTTCACGATATATTTTCCATGTTATTTTATAAAGATATCCATAGAACAAATCATTAAAAAATTAATTAAAAAAAAATCTATTATGAATATTTGTCTATTTAATCAATAAGTGTGTTTATATAGTTTTTAAATTTGAAACATATTTAGATCAATTTTCAAACTTTTTAGCTCTATATTAGATTAATAAATAGGAAAGTTGGCTGACTGTTGTTGTTGGAAATATTTTCTAGTTAGTTTATTTTTAAGTTTGTTTTTTATCATTAACATTTATTTTGAAATATACTTATTTTTTTAGTATTTTATGTAGCACAAGTGAAAACTAATAATAATTATTCTTAACTTTTTACTATTTTTGTTGGTAGGTTAAACTTTCAAACTGGTAAACATTATTAATTCATTAGTAAAAAATTGGAAAAGAGCGTTTACTAATTTATTTAGTAAGTAGAACTAATTTATTTCTCAGTGCTGAGTGGTATATCACCTTTCCCGTCATTAATTTTTATTTTTTGTAAAAATTTTTTTGCCTGTTTCATAAAAAAATATAAAGTATAAGTGCTAAGATCTAAAGTACACCTTCTAACTTTTTTTTTTAATTGCGCATTTTATCATGTTTCTTCATTAACTTTTAAAAAAGTATACACATGCCACTAATTTATTTAACAAGCATTTTAAATACAATAGAGTTGTCTATTTTCTTCGCCATTAAATGTTCACAAAGTATTGTGTTAACGAGGTTTTGTGGTAACAATAAAGATAGATCTATACGAGTTCTTTTACGATATCCATATATCACGAGGAAAATGATTTTTGTATTTAAGGAATTTTTAATTAAATTGAACCAGAGAATGCATTGGTTCAACGTGCTGAACATCTTGGTAATCGTTTTATCTGCTCTCTTGTCCTTACAAGTCGTCAGCTTTTACATCCTCTACAAAAGGATTCGCTCTGCCTTCACCCTGATGATCACATTAATATTTGCTGCAATGTTTATCTCCCTATTTTTTCAATTCGTCTTTTACACATTGAACTTGGCACGCATAAGAATCCCCTTTGAGCTTTGTCTCGTGATTCGCTACACCAACGAAACCTTCACTCACTTCAACCCACTCATGTTCGACATCATCCTTTGCATGCAATTCCTCATTCAAAAAAAGCCTCACCTCAACACCACCATTTGGAGGAAAGAGAACTCGCTCGTCATATTTCTTGCTGCCCACTTCATTTCCACACTTCTTTGGCTAGTGCCCTTCATGTTCCATCACAATTTCTTCGCTTTGCTGAAAGATGGTAATTGCATCAACCCATACAGCAATTCTCCCTTCTCGCTCTATCGCGCCATGCTCTTCTTAATTATTTTTATCATTTACATGGTTTTTCTCTACCTTTGCACTTATCAAGTTTCCAAAGAAGTCCACACTCTAGCAACTCCTGCTACACAACATATGGCACAGCATACGCTTGAAATCAAGAAAAGACATTCTTCTAAGGAGAAAGTAAAGATTGTGTATCTCTTGAGCATACCAATATTTTTATCCCTCTTTCCCTTCATTGTAATCTACTGCCTAGTATTCAGTAAAATAGGAAATTCTTGGAAATTCATTTCTTTATTCGACTTCCTTTACTTTATTTGCTGCAATTTGAACTGCATCATCATCATAGCCTATAATCGCACGTATCATGACGTATTTCTAAAAATTTATAAAAAAATTTTTCCCCAATAAATTTATAGTGCTTTTAGAAATCTGTGGGTTAACTTTATAAAATTTATTTATATTTAAGAAAACTTCTTAAAATAATGCTAAGCATAAGGTGTATGGACAATGCTTTTCTAGAATCACCATCGTAGCTTATCTTCAAAGAAATGAAAATGTGTATTATATATAATAATTATATTACTATGTTCAATTTCAGATTTGTTCATTTTCATAAAATTTTTTCGCTTTTTTAGTATTTGAAATAAAAAAAACCTTGTGTATCTTTTTATAATAAGAGTGTATGTATATACACTCTTTTTTATTTATAAGAAATTGGAAAAATTATAGTAGTAAAGGTTTCTTATGAAAATTATTTTTTGAGTAGGTATTGTTCAAATTTTTTTAATCTCATCTTGCGTCTAAACTTTATGCATAAAAAGCCCTTACTTACTATTTAACAACTTTTGACAATTGTCGCACAAGAACCCTGTAGAATCCGGCTCTGAATAATTTTTACCAGAAAATGTTTAGAGATTATTATTAAGTTGTACTTTCTTTAGTGAAATTCAAATGAGAAAGTGTTAGCTCCTTTGTTTAGCTCATTTTTATTCAAAGTTTTGCAAAAGCTAGACAAAAGTTTATTGAAATATAAATAAAATAAACTCTGAAACTAATCAAAAATAAAGCAAGATTCAAATATCACAATGTTTATTTGAAAATGAATGAAATGAGGAAAGAAGTATAGAAGTATACATGACAAGATAGAATTCATGATTATTAACTTAGCAAATTCAATAGCATTTTTTGTTTACTAGTGAACAATAAAAACATGTCTTTCATTCGCTGTAATTTTTCATGATCGTATCACCCACATCTTTCCAGCTTGGACTGATTTTACTTGTATCCCCAGATAAGCAAAGGAGAGTGAAAAAGTTATTGCAAAATGTTTATTGCATGCTTGTTGTTCACACTGGTTGAGTAGAAATAACATTTGTTGTTATTGATTGATTGTATTTGACGTTCAAACTGATTGTTTTTGTTTGCACCAATGAAAAAACGGCACTTACGTGTTTGCTCATAATTCGTTTCTCCGCTTTGCAAGATTTCTTTCGGAATTGAATTAAAGTTCTCTCACGTAAGATAAATTCCTATTACTACGTTTCAGAATTTGTATAGACAAAAACAAATTTAAATTTTTTGCTTTCAAAAGACTGTGTTCTGATATTTTGATTTGTTGATACCAGACCCTAGGGACTTGTAATCACTCATACCCGAACAGCTTCTGACAATTCGTACCTTGACACTATATAACCTACGAAAGCTGACTTCTAGGACATCTCATGCAACACTTCACTATTATACTAACTACTAAACACAAATTGATTTAACCATGATCAAAGTAGACTCATCTGCAGAAAAATTCATTAAATTTATTAATAAATTAATTTTTTTATTTATATTTATAAAAAATTTTTTTTTAATAATTTTACTATAATTTACAACTTTATAATTTATAATAACCTAATAAAACCAAATTAAAATATTTTATCTGTAAATTAAAAATTAATATCTGTGGTTTAATAATATACTTATAAAATCAATAATCACTTTTAATTGACTCAAAAGAAGATCTCAAGGAGATTTCGATATAATAGTAAAAAAATTGCATTTAAAGCATACATTTCTTCGTGGCTTGACTTGCCTTAGAGACATTTTGCGGAATATATTATTTTATTATGTTTAAGCATTTACATTTATTTACTGTATTTTAATTGTGCATCTTTTGTCCTTTTCAAATTAAAAAAATTTTTAAAATAAAAATGTAACACTTTTTTTTTATTAAAAGCTACTTTTTTTCAAAACTTTTTTTTTAAATAAAAAATAAATTTATAAATATTTATTTTTAATTTTTTTCAATAAAAAATATTTATATATGAATTTAAAATTTTATAATAATTTAGTTAAGATCAAAAAGAAATTAAAAAAATTAATTTTTAAAAAAAAATCCTTTATTTAGTCAGTTAATTAGTTATTTTATTCTATATTTTTTTATATAATCAAATAATAATGAATTAGTTTGCTAGATTTTAGATAGTTCTTGAAGGAGGGAAAAATTTCTTAAAGATCATCATAATTAAAAATAATATTCCCGTCCTTAGCCGAAATGTCGGTAGGCAATAGGTAAATTTTCCTGGTAACATAAAATTAAACTAATAAAACTTTTAATTTTTTTAATAACTGCTTTAATTTTTCTAAATAAAATTTATTTAAAACGATTTTAAATATATCATTTAATGTTTTCAAAATTTGTCTGGTGTTTAAAATCAACCAGCTATGTGTGAGAATGCTCATTTTCCTTCTTCAAACATTATTAACGATGAAAATAGGTCATAGTAGCTAAAAAATTTCGCAAACTATGTTTTAAAATAACTATCCCTTTTCATGATACAAACCCGAATTTAAGTTTCTTTTTTTTTTTAAATTGTTACCATTAATTTATCCGCCTTCTTTATAGTGATTAACTAACTATTTTTTTTTAAATTATTACCAGAGCCGTTTCTGAATGACCTGTAAATAATAATTCTGCCATATGTTTTTGACTACTTATGAAAACACTTTTACGCCAATATTATCAATCATTTTTCGTTAGGTAACTAAAGCTCATTTCTTTAGTAAGTTTTAAAATGTTAAGTCTATTTACTGTCTCTTTCTTTCTTTTACAAATAATTTCCAAAAATTTTTTTAAAATCGAAAGAATAACGACGAAAAAAATCTTTATATTTTCTCACATGGTTTTTCACTGTAATTCAGAAATTTGTCAATATAATTAAAGATGTCAAAAGGTATGCTTGTTATATTTATTTTTAAAGTCTATTTTTCGTTTAAAAAGTCTATTTTAGTATATTTTTACGCCATTTTTTAATTGCACTGGCGGTTCTAACTCTAAAACGTTAGAATTATTCAGATTCATCATTTCAAAATCTAATTCTAATTTTTAATTAGCCTAATTTATCATGACTAACTGGTTAATTGTGTTTTTACTACACAAATAAATGAACACTTGTTTATTTTTGATAAATTTTGATAAGCAGAGCTTCAAAAAAGAGAATTTTATCAATTGGAGTTGGGCTTGTTTTAGGTTGTTTACTTCTAGATGCCCTTCTTGGATACCGTGAGTTCTTGAGTTCGAAATTAGCATCAAATCTTCTTTATATAAAGAAATATAAAGCAAATAAAATCAAAATATAGAAAAATTATTGATATCATTGACGGTAACGATCAAATTGTTAACTTTGTTAAGATGTGCCTCCTACCTGTAATAAGAAAGCAGATTTACAATAAAAAATTTCTCTTTGCTATGAGAAACGAAGATAAAATCTAAAACCTTAGCAAAGAATAGGACACAAGTAGAGAACGGAGCTTATAAACACAAAAAGAAGAGTTGTTATAAGCAACATTTGATGCTTTAATTTTAAACAAAACCAGTTGGTAAGCATGTATATTAGTGCCCCATTTGGCCCCTCCAAATATAAATTTCTGTCTACGTTACTGTATGTATGTACGTTCTCCGTCTGTACTATCATAGTCAGAATAGTAGAAGCGAAATCAAATGGCCATTAGGCATCTTGGATTTACGGAATTATTGTGATGTTACTAGAATATAGCATTTCTCTGTGTCACCCTGTTACAACAGAGTGGCATGAAAAAAACTAGATGGCTGTCACCACATCCAATTTAAAAATAATGCGATAAATTTGTTTGCAATCATGGTGGTGATGTTGAAATAATGAAATTCATGAAAGAACTGTTCCGCTGAATTAAGCATCAAGGTCACGTACTCCTAAAAACTTTTTATTTTGCCATCTCTTTCACCAAACGCACAAAAACTTTCTCCTCGATTCCGTCTAGCGAAACATGAAGGAAAAAAGTGTGCAAATTTATGATGAAATGTTGGAAAAATGTGGTGGCTTTGGTTGGTATCAAAAGTGCTGTCTCTTAATCCTTTTCTCAATCTCCTTCTTTGCATCCTGTCAAGTTTTCATTGGCTTATTCATCTATCCCCGCTTCCAAAAACACAACATGGTTAAGAATAATTGGAAGTACCCAGGTAAGACACCGATTTAAATATGCAACCCTTAGCACAATGCTCTAACTTACACACACGTTGACGTTATACTCCTGTTTGCCAATTTTGAATTTTAACTTAGATACGAGTATATAGGAGATAAGCTTTTTTGACTTTTTTAAAGTTCTCTTTTTCTAGTATAGAAAAAGATTTTATTCTAATATAGAATAAAAGATTTTTAGATCTTTTTTAAAGTTGGATTCTTGAAGAGAACATGACGAAGTAAGATGTCATTTTACATACGAACACGAATGAGATCATGATCACTTTATATCAGTGGTTCCCAACCTATAGTCGTCGCCACCCTTAAGTGGGCTCAAAATAATTATTTTTTAAGGGTCGTGGGATTAAATGCATCCCTTTAACTTTTTTTTGTTTTTGATGCAACCTCAGTACATATGTGTTTTAAAATTTTATGTCTTTTATTTCAAGCAGAAAAAAATATTTTTTGATAATAATAAACCCTTTTGCCATCAGTGTCATTATAGAATAAACTGTATACTATAAAATATACAACTATGCTTTTGTGATACTACTGCATTGAGTAAGAAAAACTATGCATTCAATGATCTAAATCTGTCTTATTACAATTTCTGCTACTCCACCATTGTTACTTATCTTTTTAACCCTTTGAAGACCAAAATTTTGAAGACGATTCGTCTGCTTTCTTTTTCAATGGAATTTTATATATTCAAAGCAGACGATTTTCATTTCTTGGGACACTGGTGTCCCACTGGTCCTCAAAGGGTTAAAGCAGTTTCGAATTTTACACTCTTTATGTCATTCACATACAAGAAATTTATTTCTTGACTCCAATATATTAAAAATATTTCATCTTTATGAATACAATATAGGTTTAATTATTTCCAAACTGTCTAAAGGTCTAGTCTTTGAAAACATAATGGATTTTGGGTCTAACTAAAACAGAGTATAATCTACGTTACTGATATAAAATCCTTTTTCCATACTATAGTTGAGTAAAATTTTTTAGCAAACTCTAAAGTTCAAGCTATCTGAATTTTGGAATAAGAATCTACATTTAATGAATTATCCGCATTTGAATATTAATTTTTTAAAAAAAAAAGTTAAAGAATTGTATTTTAGAAACTACTCATCAAAATGTCTAATTCCATTTATTTATTAATCTCATTTTGTTCAAGACGAAATTACACATGCAAACAACATCATCTGATTTTTATTTCATATACTTTTGAATACAGGTTTGTAAGTCAAAGATAAAATACTTGAAATAAGTGATTAGAGAGATCATTTATCTTTTACTGCAAAGATATAATGCTTATAAAGAAATAGAGTTTCTTTTTCATAATTTGAATGATCAGAGACAGGTATAAGGTAATCATCATTTTTAGCAAAAATATATTCATAAAACGACCAGATATGTTCCTATAATAATATAACTACATACTTTTCATAAAAAAACTTACCGTGTTAACAAATGTGATCAAAGAAGCTATCGCCCTATCAATTCCATGTAGAGTAGAAATACTTGTATGAACTAAATTGAAAGGTATTTTTATTTACCCAAAGTTAACCTATAGAACATTAGTTAAAATTAAAGATGTCTACACATGAGAAAACTTGAGCTACAAACAAATGTTTGACTTACAATTTAGCTCATGCAGGTATTTCTACTCTACATAATATTGATAGGGCGGTAGCATCTTTGATCACTTTTGTTAACACGGTATGTTTTTTATGAAAATCATGTAGTTGCATTATTATCGAAACATATCTGGTCTTTTATTTTTGCTTGAAATGGTGATGTCTGTAAACATTTTACTCCATACCGTAAATTTGCTTTAAAAAGTCTTCTACGTAACTTTTGCCCTTCTTTTTCATAATTTGTATTGCTATACTTTTAACATTAATCCAATTGAATATCATTCAACTAATTATTCCTTATATTTTTACTTTAAAATCCACAAATAATATTGCTTGATTTTAGTTTGTACGTTAGTCTGACTTCACTAGAGTATTACGCTATGCATATTTTATTTCAAAATGCTTCGATTTACTTCCTTTAAAGTGTTCGTCTTAATTCCACTAGATTCCAAGATATCATAACTTGATCCATTTTCTCAAGTAACAATATTTTTCATAATTTTTTTTAAATTCCACTACAACCAAATCCAATTTTTTGGAAAGTTATATCATTATCTTCTACTCCTAGTTTTTAGCGTCCTTTTCATCCAAAGTATTACTCCTCTGCTATTCTCAATCAATATTCTGTTTTTGTCTATAATACATTTATTTTAGTGTTATTTCTTTAACCAAACCTATCTCATATAACCTTTTATATAATTAACATTAAAGCGACCAGTTGTATGTCTTTTCATTTCTGATCTTCTTTATTCAGCTTCCGTTAGATTCCATTTCTTTAATATCAATTAAGTACAATCCATTCCTATAACGCTAAGTGTTACAATCTTTTAAGACGAAACTGTCGGATGCAAAGACTTACTCAATGTAAAGCGAACATAATTTTTGTGACACCTGGCGATCTCCAGAAGCAGTTTTGACGCTTCTGCATTCATTTTTTCATCTCCTCCTAGTTCAGACCTTTTAGCGAATGATTTTCCCATTATCTTCTTCTGAATTTTTTGTCCAATTTTTTTAGTTCTATAATCACCCATAGCTCGCCAGATGTTAAAAATGTTCACGATCTGGAATCGAACCCAGACCAACTGGATGAGACCTTACGCTCCTATCACTAGACCATCTTCCGACTTTGTTGTCCAATTTATTTACCTATGAAATCACTCCAAATTTAATAAATATTTTAGATAGCGATTTGTGTTGTTATGAAATCTCAAAGTCTTCCATCCAGACGCCCTGTTACAGAGAATACGATCATGATGTGTTTGGATACACGCTAACAGAACAGGTTCATCCATTATTATTTTGTTGTTTTGGCAGAATGCAAAAATTTATGCGTTAGAGAAAGGATGCAACAAAGATAAACTAATGATTAAAAAAGATTATATATATCGTTGAAAGGTGTTAAGATGTTAATCTTTGCAATGAGCAAAAACAAAACCCGCATCACCCAATTTTTGTAATGCTTATTTTATTCATTTCAAACCTTCTTCATACATTGAAAGGATAGATTCTTTCACGTTCCAACATGAGATCACTTTAAACCTGTCGCACATGGTAAAATGTCGCGATCTATATACTTCTTTATTTTTGGGAAGCTTAAATTTAGATTTACCATTTCATCCTTTTACATCATTTCAGGTGTAAAGCTTTTTTTTTAATATAACTAACTGAAAGAACATTTTGAAATATTTGAAGTATAAAAATAAACTACAATAATGCATTTATGTAACGATAATACTCAATGCAATCTAAAGGTCTCATTTTAAAACAAGTAGAAGGATATTTTGAAAAATAGTTTCTATACCCATAAAATCGAATAATGTGGGTCGGAAAAAATTGAGAGAAAACGTATATCCAGAAATAAAATAAAAGTATGATTTTTCTAGCTATCTTTTTTATTTATATTTTCTAAGTATTCTTGCAAAGATGATATATATATCAGTCAATGAAAAAAAGGAATAGCTTCATCTACTAATTGAATTACTAAACTAGCTTGACTATAAGATCATCACATAGATGGTTAAAGTTGGTTTTATTAGTAAACTACTTTGGCATATCACTGAATTATTGTTAAACTTTTATAAAAGTTAACCAAACTTTTATTATTTCCTTTTTCAAACATTTGATAAGTCAAAAAAAGTATGTAATTGATTGATAAGCGCCTCTCAAGTCCTCGATTCTTTTATTGCACATATTCACATATTGCCTCTTTAGTTAGATCTGAATGCGTGTAACAAAAGAGTGCTTCAAGCGTTTATCCAGCCATTAATCTTAACCGCAACTTTCTTTGGATCCCTTATTCTCGGACCTATCACTTCTAGCAAGTAAATTTTACTGTTTAGCATTACGCCACGCTTTCCCATCCAAATACTCATTTTACTCGACTTGTAAAAGTTAGTACCTTTTTCTCAATTTTTTCACACTTAACGTCTTTTTTCGCCATTTCTCTATAAAAGAGAGTGCTAACAACTTTATGAAATGCCATTTGATTCGCTAATTTTTGCAATAAATAACACAATTTTACATTATACAATTGCTTTCTCGCTATAATCTCATTTTATTAGTCTAATTTTTTCCATTTTTAGTAAAATTAAAAGACATTAGAAACTTACTTTAGTCAAACGCTTTGAACAAAATCGAGAACCCTTTTGAAAATATTCACTTAAATTATAAAAGCACGTCAATATAGTTACATTGGCAGGAGAGAGTGGAGTTCAAGCGCCATTAAAATAAGTTTTGCCATCTGTACTTAGAGTCTGGCGATCGTTCTGTGTATATATATGCACTATTTTTAGTGTTTTTTCGTTCTTTTGCTATTCTATTATGTGTCTTCTCAATTTGATTTCCTTTTTCTATAATAATACAAAATACAATTGCAAAAAGGCGAACTCAAAATGGCCTATATATATAATATAATAAAAAAATTGATATTAGCTTTTTCCAAATATATATATATAAAAATTTTTTTAATGAATTTGCTTTTCTTTAGTATTCAGAATTCTAAAAATTCTTATTTTTCCTCCTTATATTATTCTAGCGGATGTAAATAGCTAGACCAAATTCTACGTTTATTTGCAAATTAAATGTGATGCGTCTCTTTACAGTATCAAAATTTGGAATTCGTCTCTTATCCACTTGATGTGAATGAGCCCTGGTATTCATTGATTGTACTGCGTAATATAGTATATAATTTTACATTGTCTTTGGAAATCGTAAAAATTGCAGCAAAAATAATGCTTTCCTTCTATAAACAAGACTCGTAATCGATCATGGGAAACAGAAATATGAAATTGCAGCATTTACGTAAATTCCACCATGCAAAAGTGGTTGTAGATGCAACCTTAGCAAATGAAAAGAGGCGTCGATTAGCTGAAAATCTTTTACCAATGTGCAAACTATTTATATTCCCTTTAAAATGTCTTAGACCTTTGATCTTTAACATTGCGCTTTTTTTCTTTTTTTTTTAACTTGAAAGCATAATCAATTCTTAAATATTTGTAGAAATAATCTAAAATCTTAAAATCTCCTAAAGACGAAATCAAAATACATGAAAAATGATCTGATATCTAACTCCGACCTTCACTCCAAATACTTGAAAAAACGGATTCTGAACATTTTAAATATTTAAGACAAACTACTACCTCGCGCATGGCAAAAATAAAAGCCACATAAAGAATTTAATTTTAAATCATTAAAGAAATCAGATTCCGACTAATAAATTTTATTTGATTCCTACTCCGACTCATCTTTCTTTAAATCCGGGACTCCAAACTCTGTCTCCAAGTTCCAGTCCACAACCTTTCCAAAAAGAGCGAAACAAACTTAAGAGATAGATCTTGAAAAATCAGAGCCATAAATGTTCATCTAGTTATTTGCTTCTATTTGGAGAATGTAATGCAGACTTTGTCATTTATATTGGTTCGCAATCCGATTAAATACCGTATACGTATGATTAAACAATAGGAATTATTACTGTTCATAATGAATATAAAATTTTCACAGCATCAAAACGTTCATTTTTTTCTTGCCTTTTTGTTAAGTACTGTTTTCAGTGTTCGGTATTTTTTTATATTAATTTAAAATTTTGAAAATATAAAAACTCCCTAGCAAACACAATCTCTTCCCTGTTCTGCATTCATTCTTCTTTAGCATATTTATAAAGTGCACCATAGCCCTAAATTTGCAATTAATTGAATAAACCATATTCTTATTCACTTCTAAATATAATTAATAATATCTTCTTTATGATCACGAAAAGTTTGATCTTGCTTTGCAAGAAAAGAGATTATATTGAAAAATCTAATAAAAATTTGCTTCCAATTTTTGGTTTCAGTTACTATGAGACTTTGGTGCTCTTTGTCTTTTACTATGCCACTCGAAATGCGAATTTCCAGCTCTTTCCATCGGATGAATCCTGTTTCCTATTTTATTGTTTAACTTCAACCGATAATAATTAAAACCATTAACTGAAGAAAACACTCAATTTGCACTTGAAAATAGCTTGGGGCCTGAGCAAAACAAGGCTCTCTTCGATGGGAGAGTATATCATCCAACTTCACTATCGCCATCTGTGAAAAAAAGAATTAACACATCACAGAGAAATCAAACATTTTTTAAATACCATTTTTGTTCCTGAGTGCTGAATTTTTTTTAAAACAAATACGAAGATGTGTCTAGTACATTGGAAATGTCCAAAGTCTTCCTATCCTTTCTTTTTTCATATTTATAAAAAAAATTGTATAAAAAATTCCTCCAAATTTGGATTCGATTTTGAAGACTAATTTTATGTTTTAGAATCGGAAGGAAAAAGACAATTGTCATATACTCCATTTTGTTTTTCGTATTTTCAACGGTTTCTGCTGCCAACTTCAGTTATCACACTTATCTTGGAACTCTCATTCTTTTCCTCTTTTCTTTTCTAAATCTCGTCTTTGCTTCCGCCTCCCTTACTCCCTGTTTCACACTGGGTAAATTTTTATTATTATTTTTTCTAACTAAAAATTTGACAAAATATCTGAAATTTCATATCCCCCAATATTTAAAATCCATATATATGCATTTTTACTTAAAATTCGTCCTTTTTAAATTTAATTTTGTCTTTTTTTATTCCATATTGCTTTCTTTTTGTAAATTTCTATATTTTTAAAGTTTTACAAAAATGTTGATTTTTAAAAAATTGATTTTTTATAAATATCATACTATAATACTTCAATAATAATTGATTAATTTAAATCAAATTAAAAACAAAATACTTCAGAAACATAATACTTACTTGTATTAATAGAATGTCGAGTAGAAGCGATTAAATATTTGGAAGCATGTAGTGATAGTACTTAATGCAATCTAAAGGGCTCATTTTAATTAAAATTTTCACTAATCATAGATGAAAGTGATAGAACATTTTTTATCTGAAGCCAATAAACGTGGTACTTTATCTTCGAAAATGTGTTTTCGCACGGATTTAACATGGTAGAATACGGTTAGAAATATTTTTTTATCTATTTCGAGGATAAAATTTTTTGAGTTTTTGCATATTTTGTGGTTATCCTTCACAATCCATGCTCCAAATTCAATAGAAGTGTTTGCATTTACTTTCTCTGATAAAACTTTCATGAAATCAAAAAACATGACATTGTTGCATGTTCCACTTTAAAGGATTTTATTCTTGCACTTTCATTGCAAGAATAGAGTAATGTTTTTCCACGATTTTTGGAACTAATAAATGTGCTTTTTTTCTTCTTTTAGAACTAGCTTGAGTTACGTCAAAAAATTAATTGTTCCTCAATTTTTGGAGTCTGGTTTAAAAAATAAATTGCGCTATTTTCAAATTATCTAGATATTAGTGTGCTGAACTCATGGGTTATAGCAAAGTTCAATAGCCCTAGGGATTTCCCCAACACAAAACAAGGCGGTAGAAAGATATTTATAAAAATGCTTGCCCTGCGAATGGCTGAAGAATCTATGAAAATAAGATCTCTAACTTCAGAGTTATCCCTTGATATCAAGCATTTATTATCATACTATGGTTTTGAAAGTCGTAGTGAAGTAGAAACATGTTAGTGGTAATTGAGGTTTCTATAATAAAATTTTGTGTAAATAGCGTTTTAATGTTGAGAGCGGAAAAAATACATAGAGTCCGTCAAGCGAGGGTTAAGAGAAACTTATGTATTAAATCCCTTGATTTTTAATTTAATGTTTTTCTTATAGGAGGTCTTTTATTTTTTCCAGAGTCAAAGCTAATTATTTTACTAATATATTTTATAGATAATTAACATTTCATCTGACCTCCATTCTTTTTGGAATTTAATTCTTCATTATCTTTGAATCATATATTTGAAATTGAATATTTGATATTTAACATTTTATATGCATGAATAATTGTCAAAGCCTCATTTTTCACAAGAAGAAGAACTTTATTTATGCATATATTTGGAATATTATATAAGAATAGCTATCCATATAGAGAAAAAACTAAATAAAATTTTACAAAATTGGTTCAAATATCTTGAATTAAGTTAGTTTCCAAAAGTTTGTTAAGCTATAGGAGTATCTAACTAACAACAAAAAAATAATGTCCTAGATAACAAAATGTTATCTTTTTTTTTTGCAAAAGAAAAAAAGTTTCTTATTTGACAGTTGATCACTTCAGGATATCCAGGCATGATTTTATCTTTAAACAATTTTTTGAATTTGGTAATTGAAGAACAGCTTTGACCAAGTGTGTCGGTAATTTTGGCAAAACACGGGTATTTTGTATCTTACTGATTGATGGGAGAGTTTAAGCCTGTCAAATGATTGATTCTTCTGGTACGCCTCTTGTTAAACTTTCTAAGTAGGAAGCGAAAATGTTACAAGTGTGAGAAACCATAATTGAACATTATGAGAAATTGAGAACATTATGAAAATTGAAGTCTAACGCTTTTGAAAGATCTAGGAAAATGAGTCCAGCATCATTTTTATTTTCCATGTGAGTTACAATTTTGGCAATCAAGAAGTGATGAAATAGTTCAGTATAAAAAAAATTTTCTGTAGACAAACTGTTGATTAAAACATGCATTATATTCTGTTAGAACACTCGAAATTTGGGAGTGGACAATCTTTCCAAAAATTTTGGAAAATACTGGAATTATCGAAATTGTTTTGAAGTTTGATATAGCAAAATTATTGATTTTCTTACCAACAGTAATAACTTTGTTCCGTTTTTAAACTGAGGGCAAAACAGAAGATTGAATGCAAATATTAAAGCAACGCGACAAAACTGAAGAAAAACTAGTTGATCCTCTCTCTCTCTCTTTCAGTTTACAATTATGTATAGCTCCTAAAACACCAATCCCTTGGGAGATGTTCATTAGAGTGACAAATCAAAACAGTGACATATTCTGTCACTCTTAAAATAGAGGAGACAAATCAAAAGAGTGACATAATGTGTCACTCTTAAAATAGCGACAAAACAAAAGAGTTTTTTTATGTAAGGATAGGTAGGTAAGTAAAACTTGAATTCCAGCAGATATTTGGTCACTCTTTTGTCATGTCACTCTTTTGATTTGTTACTCTTTTGATAATAACCCCAATCCCATCTATATGATCCAAACAAAATTGTAGGCTGTTCTGGACTTGCATTGGAGAATGATGATTTATAATGAATACGAAGAAGGCATGATGAGCGGATCATTCAACTTGTTAGCGATATTTTTCTTGTCAACAAGAATTGCTCCATCATAAAGCTCTAGTTTTTCTTTATCTTCACTTCTTGATTTAATAAACGACTTAATTTGCCACCAAACCCCTTTTGAATCTTTTGAATGATTTTTTGGAACTAAAATAACTTTTGAAATATTAAAAAGTAACAAAAAATAATTAGTGTTTTTTCATCCGATGTTTTAGTATACATTCGAAAAATATTCCAAAAAACTTTATATATCACAAAGTAAACAGAGGAAAAATGGTAATAAATTTTTAGTATATAACAATAAACACGCATATTATATAATGTATAATATTATTTACCTTATTTTATCGGATCGATACGAATGCATAACTTTTGAACAAAAAATCTTTTTTTTTCCAAAATCTGCGCACTTCTTTTAACTTTAAAGTTAACATTTTTTGTTTCAAGATTCTAATTACTACTATCTCCTCAACAGTCAAATTAAAAAAATTAGAGGTTTTATTTTTCCAATTATCTATAAATTGTAGTTTGTAGGTTGTTTGATAATAAAATATCAATACAACCAATCAAAAAAGTATCCAACTTTTCGATTGAAATAAACTCCTTATCAATCGCATAATTTTTGAATTTCCCTTCGGATTACGAACATTTACTCCACGATAAAACTAAAATGAAAATTGCAAGAAATTTTTCCATTATCAAAATTTTTTCAGTACTATGTAAATTTTACTTTATTTTCAAGTCTTTTAAAAGTGGTATTTATATTTTTTTCATAACATGCATTCAAGCATGAGATTGAAAATTTGAAAAATATTTTAAAAAATTTTAAACTTTTGTATAGATGGCGTTAAAATTTTTTGAAAATTAAGGGTAATAAAAATTTTTTATAAACACAAAAAATAGAGTGCCAATTGAAAGAAGTATTAGAAAGCAAATAAAAGCAGAAGTTATCCTCAGGAATTGCAAGTTAAGTTTGAATAGGCTTTGCAAATAAACTTGGAACAAGTTTTGCATTTTGTTGATCGAATCTTTTTAGGAAGACAATTGAAGCAAAATCCTCTTCTCTACGGTTAAATGATGATGGAACATTTACAGAATTAAATCTAAAAAATGAAAGAAGAGATTTGGTTTTCAAGGTGACTTGATGTGTTGAAGCTCTCACTTGCATTGACTCTTCACTCAGACACCTGGCAAGTTTTTTCACAAAAAGCTTTATTGCGTTGTTCATTTTTGTTGGATAAATCTTCAGGTGAATTATGTTTAGAGATTACATAAGCATTTAGACAAGAAAGATCAAGATAGTTAGAAAAAGCCACAACAGTCCATCTTCGACATGGCTTGTAAGATCTGAACTGTTTGACGATTCGGTTTCCTACGTCAACACCACTTTTATATTTATTGTACTCCAACAAAGAATCAGGTTTACCATCTCTGTTCGAAGTGATGATTTGCTTTCTGTGCTGTGATAACAACATATAAACAACTTTATAATCACGTTTGGCGTGTTTTTTTTTAGGTATGTACGCTGTAAGTGAGGCTTCTTCACAGTATATCGTGCGCGATTCACATTCATTAATTTCAATGTTTTAAAATATGAAGGTTGGAAAACTTTTGGTACAAATTTTCTTTTATGCCTCACAGTCCCTCAAACTAAGAAAAGTATGTTTTATCAGGCAAACCGGTGATATAAATTTGAAATTTCAAAAAGTAAAACGTTTCTGAATCACATAAATGATAAATTTTATGTCTAAACCAGTGACGTAGATAAAGAAAAAGTAATATAATTAAGTTATATTTATGAATAAGTTTATATAATTTTTTCTTATAAATTTCTTAGTTTTACTGATACCAGTAGTTCAGTAGACTCTATGATGATTACTATATTTCAGCCGTTTTCTCTACTTGAGCACCTGCCCTTAAATAATTGTCTGCACGTCCGTCCCTGTTGTATATAGCAAGCTACTTTGACCAAAACGAAATACCAAACACATAAATATAATAAATTAAAATTTACCCATAATTGAGTTGCATTTTTAACTTTGTTTTCATGAATATAAAATTAACCATGCTTTGAGCGAAGAACAGGTAGAAAATTTTTAAGATGTCTGTTTCACACCAGAAGCAAGACCTAGACTAGGTGGCACAGTTTTGATGTCTCTAATATTCTCAGAGAGTTCTTCCACGTGTGCTCGTAAAAGGCTCTCAACTATACTCTACCTGATCTGATGAAATCAAGTTATCATCTATTTCATTATCGCTTGAATCAAAACTAGAAAAACTACTAAAAGTTTCATTCGAATCTCTTGTTTCTTCGAAGAACGGACTTGAACTATATTCCATTGGTAAGAACAAATAAAATTGCACTAAAAACAAAGAGAAGACGAGACTGTGAAGAAAATAATGATCAAATGATATTACAATGACAAATTATTTGATTTCAGCAGAGATGAAACAAAAATTATATTCTGAAGTGAATGAAAGCAAAGTCAAGGTTATTTATGTATTACCAATTGAACGCTGATACTTCATACTTCTAACACACCCGCTTCAAGTTCATTTTGTTTACTAATTTTATAGATAGATGGCATCTTTTTTGATTATATAGATTATCATGTAAAGACAATTGAAATGAACTTCGTTTCTTTGAACTTCAAATGTAAAATGTTTGACACAATACCAAACATATGCATTTTGAAATTTCGCATAATGGTTTTATGAATAAGAACTTTCGTAATGAAGGTTCAAAATGTGTAAACAATTTTGAAGTGAGTTGTTTCAAGGTCAAACTGTCTGAGTATCATGAAATTAAATGTTGCACTCTTGATTATGACACAGCATATAATATAAAATAAAGGCGGAAAACCTGAAGTTGATGTGCAAGATAAAGATTTAAAATTGCTGTATTATGGAGAAAGTTGTGTTTAAAGGGATCCGGTTCGAATCCACTAACGACCAAAAAATTGAATACAAAAACTTTTTTGTGTTTTTTAATTTTAATTTTGAAAAATAAATGACAATTTCAACTTTTTTTTTACATTTTTAGGTTAATTAAATTTGTAACTAATTTGTGTATGGGGAGTAAATTGCCACATATCCGTAATCGATGCTATACTAAAATTGTTCCGTAATCCGAAGGTTTGACCTCCATCATAACATTTTTTAATATTTTTTTTTAAATATATTTTTAATATTGCGGCCAGTAAAAGTAAATTCAGAAGTAAAATATCTGTCTTTATTCAAATAAAATTTTTGGGAGATAAATTTTCGACCCCTATGCTCATCAACCCATCTTCAACTACAACTGAAGGCGGAGGGTGGCGAGTTGCTCTGATTGGTTGGACACAGGCACTCAAATTGCGCCCTCTGGATAAAAACAGTCTACCTTCTAAACATATAAACTTTTAGTGAATATTTAATTGAATTTTAACTCTGTTAGTATACATACTATATTAGAGTGTCCCAAAAAAGGAAAGCATTTTTGGACTCTCATTGTTTTTTCAGTAATACTGTATATAAGGATTTGAAATCAAAATGAAACATTGTAAGCATTTTTTTGCATTAGATGTAGAATATTTGATTAAAGTTTTTGATTTTTAAATTTAAATTTTTGGAATTTTTATGAATTTTTTCGTTCAAATAACTTCTGATAATTTCTACAATCAATTTTTCGTGAAAATTAATTCATTTAGTTGAATTATAAATAAACTTCATGATACAAAATTTAATGTTACATTTAATACAAAGATACGTGAAAACAAAGCTATAAGCTCTAAATCGAATGGAAAAATGTTTAGAATGCTTATTTTTTAAATATATTATTTGGAACTAAAAAATGAGTGTCTAAAATATTTTTCTTCATTTTCTGATACTCTAATCACACAAAAAGTTGAAAAAATTGATTGGTAAATAGTTATTATGATATGCAAAGTTTTTGAAATAATTTGATAAATGCAAAGTTTGCTCAAACCAAAGATATCCACGCCTTCACTATGTTGATCGAAAACTCTACCATAAATTTGGTGAACAGTTGCATTTTACTTTATGATAGGAATAAAATGGCGACCCAATAAACAAACAATTTGGGTTGATAATAAGTTGTCTTATTTACTTCAGCCAGTGAAATAATTGACAGGAAGCATCGGTCTGCCGTGTCAAAGATGAGCTTCGTCGCATGGAGTTTGGGCTTGTTGTATTTGGTTGGCTGTGCTTACACTTTCAAGAATTGGCGATATACACAAATTGCTTGCTCCTTTTTTATCGTGTTTCCCATCATGTTCATCATGTTAGTCCTTTCTCTCGATGCCTATTTCTTAATCTTTCTTCTCATTCCTTGTGATTCTTTAGTTACTTCGTTTGTGAGTCGCCATTTTGGACTTTGAAAAGAAAGAAGGATACTGAAGGATGTTTGAAAAGCTTGATGATGATTGCTGAACGCAACAAAGTGAAGTCATTGCCAGAAGTGAGATCAAGTCTAGAAGTGTCTATAAATTCATTCATCCGAGAGGGTAACCAAGAACCCTTGGATAAAGGAAAGGAAAGCGAGTCTCTTCAAAGGAAAATTTTCCACGCCTATTCTAACAAGCGAGCATGGAATAAATCCAATGTCATTCTTCTGGTAAACTTGTATGAAATGCACAATTAAAATTCATACTTTTTCTTTCATGTTCATAATGTTTTCAAGATTTTTTAATCAGTTTCTTATGAAAACTTCCCGAGGTTCACAAAACTTCAGAAAATTTCACGGCCGTACCTATTCTCTAACTAAAAGAGAGACATAACTTTAAAAAAATGTGTTTAAAGCGTTATTTGGCATACCATTCATATGCAACACACTGACTTAAAAATATTAAACAACGCATCTTTTTTAAATTACACAAATTAAGTAATACTTTTTTTAATTGATCATAATAATTGAAGTTGAAGTTTGCATCTTTCATTTATCACTTGACCAGCTAGACTAAAATAAGTGTCTCCCCATTAGCCATGATGCAAAAATCTTTTTAATGGGCAGTGTGTTTGAGACGAAATTTTAAAAGTATATCACACGAGCCACTTTTTACCCCTTCGTACTCAGTTTATGTGTCTACTAGTCTAAACGTCAAAATTGTATGTGACTACCAACAATTGCGTGTGCCCAGAAAATCAACCCATACCGTACTCTAATGCATGCGTACATATAATGTTCATTCAACATTTGTGCTTTTCAACAAAGAGAGAAGTCTCTACATTTATTGAATTTGATGAAGACTGTAAAGGTGTTAGAAGAAAATTTAATCCTGATAGGATTGTATTAACATGCGGTCCAATGACTTTTTGTGTAAATACATCAAATTATATCTCCGTAGGGCGGATTTAGGGAAGATTAAAAATTTTATGGAAGATTAAACTCTGGATTTAAAAATATTTTGTTCAAAATCTTTCTGATTTTCACGTTTATAATTTTCCTTGAAATTGTAATGAATCTGAATTTAGAAAAAGAAAACTACTTCTCTTTCGTGTTTAACCATTTGAGCTCTTAGTATACAGAAAAGGCTTCAAATATTGAATCGATCACTGCTTGGGGAGCCTTTAATACGGTTATATAAAATTATGTACATATCAAATGTTTGAAGGTACCCAAATTTTCCAATCTACTTGATTTCTTTTGAATGAATTTGTTCATTTTTTTTTAAGATTTCCTTAATTGAAAAAAATAATATCTTAGCATGTCTTAATGACCATGCCATAATATGGTCAATATTATTTTAAGCGGGAAAATCAAATTTACTTAAGACAATTTATAAAACGATGAAATTTGGGGTTATTAAAATATTGAAAATTTTATTAGGCTTCTAGTGTTGAAAAAAAACCGGTATTTTTCAAAAACCGGTTTTATTTTGATAAAAGTTACTAAGAATCGGTTTTAACCGGTTTTTAACAAAGCTCAAAAATCGATTTATAAAAATTATTTTTGCTACAATCTGTGATAAAAATTTTTATCGTTACCATATAAAATGAATGTATGATTTGATATATTGTCATAAATTAAAATTCTAATTTATTTACATTGTTTAAATATTGATATAGAAACGGGTATTAAACTTTTTACATAATTATTTATTTTTTGTTTTTAAAAAAGCAATTTGAAAAACTGAAATCATTTAACGTCTTTTCTGACAAATTGGCACGAAGATTTGAAGGAAAAAAACCAGCAACAGAAAATGATTCTTCACTCTCAACGCTTGTTGCTTTGACTGAGCATAAAGCATAACACGATTTATGAAGTTCTTCACTTTTTTCAGAAGTTGCTTCATACATTTTAAACTTATTACTTAAATTTTCGGAATTTCAATTTACTCTCTCTGAGGAATTAATTTTTTTGACTTCTTTAAAAAAAAATTTTGAATATTTCTTTTAACGCAAAGCTTTACTGATCTTTGAGTTTCAGTTAATTCAGAAAATTTATTCTGATTACGGAAAATTTTAAATATCAACCTCACTTTATCAATTACTTTAGAAAAACTACTTTTTTAAAAAAATTGTTAATATTTTTTGATTTCTTCTTAAAACCATTTTTTCAATATCACTTAGATCTTCTTCATCTTCCATTTCTATATCTGATTTGCTTTCTATATATTATTATTTTCAAAAATTGGTTTATTTATTGAATAATACAAAACATGGCGTACCGAAAGGTGAATAATATGAGCAACACATACTTGACGTTGTAGCATTTAATTCCTTTTCCAAACTTCAACAGCATTGCTGTTCCATCTATTGTATAAGCTACAATGCCTTTTTATGCACAAATTAAATTCTTGTAGCATTTTAGAAACTTGTCAAATTCTAAAAGAATTCAAAGAATCGAAAATTCTAATCATACCAAGACACCAAAAGTTTTCATTATCACAAATATTAAGTGTCAAGTGTCTTCTATTTTGTAAAGATGTAAATTGATCTAAGTACATAGAATAGTGAACATCATTTTTGTCGTGATTTTTAAAGTAAAACGAAAGATCAGACTTTTTTTTCATAAAATTTACGCTATATTTTTAACTATTGTATGTGATTGGCATATCGTACGTATTGTTAGCCAAACTTTTTTGTATAACAATACAATGAAAAGGAAAAACCATCTACACCAGCTAATAAAGATATTTCTCATTCTTTTGACTTTTTAATTAAAAATTCTTTGATATTTCCAACAATTTTTGGGAACCTTCTATTTGCTCAATATAAATTAATTGAACTTTTTGAATGTGTGTTTTCATACTTGATGTTTTTCTTTCAGAACATTTTAAAGTTTTCTTACAAATGTTGCAAGTTGGACAATCTTTGTCACTTTTTATAAAATATTTTCAAATTTTAGATTTAGAGGAAGACATTTTAAAATTGAATGCAAATGAATAAAATTAAATTAAAAACAAAAAAAATCAATTTAAAAAATCGGTTTTTGAATAAATACGGTTTTCAATTTAAAATTCAAATTCAAATAACCGCTTTTAACCGATTTTTTTAAACCGGTTTTTCAACATTAGATGTTACTTACTTTTTTTTATCAAATTTTTAAAAAGCACTTTTGCTTATGATAACAAAGTTGTAAGTTAAAATTTCCTTTTAAAATTTTCTTTAAAATTACATCAATTTATTTTTATCAAATGTTATACGTTATATAAAATTATGAAAAATCATATTAAAGAAATGTTTAACTTTTCCATAAAAGGTAAATGCTGATTTTTAATTTTTTATCATCATATATTCAGCCTTAATTATGAAGATCTTAATTAAGATAAAAATATTAACTTTTTTAGCGTTTTTTTCATGTTTAAATCTTGTTTTCTCATAAATTTATTTTATCACCCAAACAGATGTAATTAAGTAAATTTTTTAAAATATATATAAAAAATGAAATGCTTCTCAATATGCCACTATCAAAACATCATTTTGCAGTAATGCTTCTTTTGATATTTTATAGAACGCGTTATCATATAAATTCAGTTCGTAGATGATCAATTAAAAAAACATAAAGTCTTGTTTGTTTAATTGGCTTACAATAATTTTGAAAGAATGTTCTCTTTAAATTTGTTTTATAGTTATTTTCGTAGAGGTTATGAGCATGAAAGAACAAAACTGTCATTTAGCCCCATAGGATTTTCTTTATATCTAATTTACGGAAATTTAAATGTTTCACAACGTATATTTTTTGTCTTCTTAAAGTATGAATTTTAGAGCTAGAAACATCTTTAATATGCCTATATTTATGCTTACTTATAAAAATGATAATATTATTGTATAGTAAGTTAACCAGTCAGTTTTTGGTTGAAGGATATAATGTTTGGGTCGCTATCATATGAACATTTTTTTCCATTGCTTTTACTCAGCCCCTGTACACCCGTACAAAATTGTGTATGTGTGTTTGTATGTTGCGATATGTTTTCGCGTCTCTCTCTCTCTCTATTGTCGTCTTCGTTATTTAGGATTGTTACATGCATACTCTACTACGCATTAACTTTCAATTCAGCCAGTTTTCCAACTTATCTGTATTCCACGCTCTGCATTTCTGGAGCTCTTGAAATTCCGGGCTTATTTTTGTGCAGAATATTCAAAAAGTGCCAAAAACTAAAGCTTTTGCTGAGTGTTGTTCAAATCAGCATTTCTATTCTTTGCCTCTTAACTCGATTTTTTCCCACAGGTGAGAAAAATCTCAAAACTTTCTCTATTTTCACTCAGATATAGCAGTTTTAAAACAGAAGCAGTAATTAAAATGGACATTTTGATAAATATACCTACGATGTCCAAATAGTTTAGGGGTAATGGGTCTGTGCATATTTTATCAAATATTACTGCATGCACATTTCAACATTAACTAACTTATAACTATTCATATACACTCACCTATTTCTTTCATTTTTTATCGACTATCACTCTTTTTCTATACCCTACAAATGGATTAGGTGTGAACCGTGATTTAGAGACGTTTCTTTCTCACAAACTTTAAAATATAGAACTTTAAACTGTTTTAAGCCGTAACAAAACATTTACGTTTTTGAGGTGAAGTTTTGGAAAATTTATAAAAAGTACTTTTCAACTTAAAGTTACATGATATACTTACTATATTAAATCAATGTTATTTTTTACTTTTGAAGTAAATTCTTCGTTATATATCTTCGTACTTTCTCTAGTACAAATTTTTAAAATTTTTTCCTATGAATTAATTTCCATAAGAAAAATAGGAAATTAATTTGATGAAAAATTTCATTAATATGTTTAATTGAGATTTAAAAAAGGTGGAATTGTCTATTTTTGAAATAAAAAAAAGCTAAAATTATCTATTCCTTATTCGGTAATGTATGAGATATTCCTATTCATTTTCGCATATTATATAGTAGAAAATGGAATTAGTTCAGTAAAAAATTCTAATCTCTAAGGAACCGTAGAGATAAATGTGAAAGTGATGATGTTAAAACAAATTTTATTAAATCAAACCTAACATCCAAATTTGGAAGATAAACACCAAATGTAAGAGCAAATTGGAAAAAATATGAAAATGAGATGCGTAGAAAACATCTCATTTTCCCATTATATTTTACATTATAATATTTTATGGTGTTTATTAAATTTTGTTTCCATTGCCTTCATTGTGTAAGAAATTGTATTCTATTAAAGTATGGTTTATATAAGTGAGGGATCGTTTCTATGAAATAATGTCTAAGGGCGCATTGATTAGAAAAATTATATGGTCTATGCATCTAGTATCACTTTAATTTTGAATAGAATCAAAAGGTACCCTTCGAATTCACTCATTTGAAGGATTAAGGTCATTTTCATTCTTCACAATGATCCAAAGGATCTCAATACGTTAAATCTCAGAGTAGTAGACGCTCATAAAAATTTTGTATCTTCAACTACCATATGTCAACTCTGGCGTATCATGGTTCCTCTCGATTGGAATTATCCAAATCCTGAAAGTGAGTCTATAGAATGAAAGTGAGAAATAGTTTGGAGACCTATTTAGACGATGTTTTATCTATTTGACGCAAACACAATGAATAATAGATTCTTAATAATGTTCTTTTAGCGCCTGAGACAGTTCATGAAACCCTATTTCAAAGAATGGAGCATCAAATGTGTCTTAATGATCTGAAGGGTGATCTCTTGACCTCCCTTTCTTTTCTATCCAATTCAATAAATTTCAAGCAAAACACCCTATGATTTTGTCACTATCTCTTTGGATCATTCTTGAATTTATGATACAATATCATTCTCCTTTTTTATCTCGACAATACTCATTATTTTTTCTCCGTGCTTGGCTCTATACCAAGGGAGCCGTGCTTTAGAATTTTTCGGCACCTGCAAAAGTCTAATAATGCCCACGAATCAACTTCTCATATACGCCCTCATTTTGTATTAAACAATATCTGTGTGTTCGTAGATATGTGTGAGTACGTCAAAATTAATTCGTTTCTTATCTCTTACACTGGGAGTTCTTATGATTTGTCTAGAATATTTAAAAACTCTCCTATTTTTCGAATTGATCACAATCTTTCAAAGCTATAGCTATCAAAATTGAAATTTTTCAAAAATGTCTGAATTTTGTGTTTTTTATCTCAAAAAGCTCTTCCATAATTGTACGTATAGGGATGTTAGGGTGGGAAACTTTCACCGCTAGACTCTCTACTAAGGAAAATTAAGATTTTACTGAAATTGAACAGGGTAAATAGATAACTATGCAGTATATTATTTTATATAATAATACAAAAAATTGTAAGCAGGTCCAACTTTCCCGTTTGCTGCAGCCCTTATGCTAATCCATTTGTTGCAAGAAATGTAATTCAGATTGATACCTCTCATAGTATTGGCAGTCTATATTATACTTTTGTTAAAGGAATTATTCTGGCGTATAATTTTTCATCTTCCCTCTGCTGAAACGAAATCCACTTCGATTCAATAAGCGGTTCAAAGTCACATCGGCGATAATCTCATCCGTATCTTCTAAAATACTTGCGATCTTTGTTGTGAATATCAGTTCTCCTCTTCTCCAATTTAACAAAAATTTGTCAAACCCAAATACGATATTAAAAAAGTCGTGAGCAATAGAATTTTTTATAAAAAAATTAATTTCAAAGCATAATATACAAAAGATCACAATATTTCAATTTTAATTTTATAAAACACAATTTTTTGTAGACATTTTTTGATTTATTCTAAACTTCCTTTTTGTAAGAATAGAGAAAACTCGGTAAATTTTTTGTGAAATAATTATTTATCGAACCTAATTTTAATACTTAATCTATTTTATTTTTTATTACTTCTTCAAGTCTTCACTTTCTAGAAATATTAATTTTTTTCAATGTATAACGAATTAACATTTAAGGAAAAACGAACTCACTTATTTTTAATTAAAATCATTTAAATAATAATTAGTTTTTATTTTACATCATATTTTAATTATTTTCACTCTTTCAGAAAACATATGGCAAAAGATTGTAATGTTTTCAATTGGCAAACTACTAACTGTAATTTCATTTGGATTACTGTACATGATTGCTTCAACAATGTACACCTATCCACTAAGTGATTGGGTTATTGAAATCATGTACAGAGTGAGAACTTCGCTTCCAATGTTTGGCCCGCTCATTCTTATTTTGGTAAGCTTTAATTTCTTATTCTACTTTTCTAAAGGATTGCGCTTACACAAAATTTACATTTTATTTAATTGCTGGAATATGTTTTACGATTTTTTTGAAGGAATGATAGAAGGTGAAAATATGAATCAAACTAGTGTTGAATCAACCTTCACTCCATCCACCCGCCTTTTTCTTTTTCTTCATCTTTTCCCATTTTCTATGGGGTCGATGTTTTTAACTTTCTTTCTCCATTCTTGTCTATCCCAGACATCATTTCCATCAAGGTCTTTAGCTTTGAAATCCTTTTCTCTGATACTTTATCGACTTTTGCTACCTTTCTGATTGTATTGTTTCCAATTTTGTCTTTTATTCTCTTTCCAGTCATCCAACTTAACATCCTCATTTCAGTAACATTTAGTTTGTTTTCTTGTGTCTTTTTCACTGGCCATGTTTCGGCTGAATACATCATCGCTCGTCTTACTACTTTCCCCTATTCTTTTCTTTTCCCTGCAATTCCAATTCTTTTATCCGAAATTATCGATGATACTTTTTTTCCACGTTAGCGTAAAAACTTTTACGTATTTTTGTCCAACTTTTGAAATTTATAAAGTTGCCAAGAGTTTGTTTTAAAGTAGCCTCTCTCACTCCTCCATTTGCATAACGCATAAGCACTTGTAGAAGAATGCAATAAAAGTCTTACAACAAGTTGAAATTATTTACTTTTGCTTATTATGCGAAATTAATAATAACACATTAACACATTCCATTTTTATGTTCCTATTCCACTGGTTCGCACCCTTTTGCACTCTATTCCTCCCTTCAAAATTGTTAACATTCTCCTGGCTCCTCGCTTTTTTGTGTGAATAACATAAATCTAAATCTATCGCAACTTGTATTTGTCTACTTAGCTCGTGCAAAGTCAACTATTTTTTATATTTTCATCCTATAAAACGTCAGCAATCTACAAAGGGTATATAGGTGCGAAGTTGGAGTCCAAGCGATAGGTATCGGAGTCGCAATTTAATTAAAATTAGGAGTCAGTGTAGGCTTTTTGAATATTTTAAATAATCGGAAAAATAGTCCTATTTTTATGAACATATGGAGTGGAGCTTCTTCTTTAGTCGGAGTTGGAAGTGAAGAGTTGTCGTTAAATTTAGCAAGTTTTTAAGTCATTAAATGATGGTTTTACTTAGTTGGGCGCAAAGAATCACTTGGTATTCATCGCTATACTTCCTTTTGCTTCAAAGTTATTAGACATATTGTAAAAAGACTAATCAATAAATTATAAAATATTTACTTATTAATTGATTCAATTAAAACACATATTGAAATGTTTTCCGATAAAAAATCTTTGTAAAATTATTCTTCATAAAAAACAGAAATATGTTTCAAAAATATCCTAATACAAAATGATAAAATAGGTAAACTAAGTGAGTGACGTCTTCATACAAACAGGGTACGAACTCTACTCAGTGCCATATGGCATGATAAGCGAATTGCATGGAACTAATTTTTTAGTTCATAACGCCTCCATTAGATTTCTTCAGTGCCCCCTTTGGCGCCATGCCCCACATGTTGAGAACAACTGCGATATTCGAATTTAATATTTTGGTTTTCCTTTCCAATAAAATTTATTTTCTGCCTAAAACGATATTTTAACTAGTTCGCCCCATCATCTCGATCTCTCTTTACGTTTTTGACACGGACATAGTTCTAGTTGTGGTTTTATTACTGACTGGCAGGCAACATTTATTTTATGATTTTTAAACTTAGTATATATTTTCAATAAATTCTTTTTGTTTTTAAAGCTAAAAAATATAAATTATATAATAAACAGTAAACGGACTGAATGCCTACGGACTCAATGCTACGAACTAAATGCTACAGACTCAATGTTACGCAATAAATGAATAAGGACTAAATGACTAATGATCAAAATGAAGGTGAAAAATGGAAAATAGTTATGGCATAGATGAAAAAATACAGATAATCAAAATTTAAGAATCTCAAAATTACAGAATTAATCTAAATAAAATTAAGCTATAAAAGATTTCAGAATACCTAAATTACAAAATTATTTTAACAAAATATAAAAGCGATCATTCTTTTCAAATACTTAAAAAAAGTAGCACATAATGTTTTTATGAAAATTAAAGCTGATAAAAAAACATTTTTTTTTACATTGTATTCAACCTTCTTAGTTTGAAATGGAGTTCTTTACTATAGTCACAAAGGTGGCAAAGTTGTTATTTAAAGGTTTCGCATTTCTTTTAAACAAGAAAATAGGAAATCGTATAAATTGGAGATGTGAAAAACGGGATTCTTGCACTGCCAGTATTAGCACTCGTGACAATGACATTGAAAAAATTCAAATATTCACTCTCCCCCACGAAATGTAACTTTCTTCACTTAAATTTAAAGAAAACATAAAAGAACGTTCCTTCAAATCGAATGAAGCAACATCCTCTGTCATTCATCATTCTACAAGGCATTTAGCGAAAGTAGTGTACATGAAAATTTAACAGTACGCACAAGAGGTGAAAATTTTATACTCCATGAATCTGAAAGTTTCAAAATTTCCTCAACTTTAGTGAACTGTAAACAAAACTTTACGACTTATTTAATGCATTTCTTCAAACAGAGATGAAAAAAACTATGTAGAAATTTTCAAGTTTCTCGAAGAACATATTCAGAGTGTTTCATGATAGATTTTGAACAAGCAGCAATGAAAGCTTTAAGGAAATCTTTCCAAAATGCCTTTCTGCATGGGGTTGCTTGTTTCAATTGGCTCACACCCTGGCTAAGTATCCTTCAGCAAGAGTTGCGAAGTTGGCCAACATTCGATAATGAAATATAGAATGTTTATAACAAAATTGAATTAAATCATCCAAGGACCAAATAATTCTCTGGAAGAATGGTATTAAGCTTTCAATTAAACGTTGGTGTACCTCACCCAACTATTGAAAAACTAGTAAAAGAATTAAAGCTAGAACTTTTATTTTAAACAGCGAAAGAATAAAGACAGTTCATCCCACCTATAATGGAAGTACAGCGTTGACTTCAGCATTGTAAAAAATCCAAAAAAAATGTTCATCTACTGATGTTATAACAATTTTTCAAAACTTTAAATAAATAAATATTTTTCTATTTTTTTCTAAAATTTTCAAATTTTTCAAGAACGCTGTTTAAAGTCTCAGGATGAATATAGTAATCGAAAATTTATTATAAAATTTCTACACTTTTCATGAATAAAAGTTTTACTCTGTCTATTAATATATTATTATTAAAAAAAATTATTCATTAATATTATTACAAAAATACTGTTTAGAAAGCAATTTTTAGTCATTTGTCCATTAGAAATTTTGTCCGTGTTGTCCATTAAACATTGTGTCCGAAGCATTTTCTCCGTTAGGAATATGTCTATTAGACAATTTGTCTTTTGGGCATTCAGTCCATAGGATTTCAGTCCGAAAACGATAATAAACATTGAAAGATATTTTAGGTAATTCGGAAATTTCTTCCAATAAGTTTAAATTTTTTGATTATAAAGTCAATAAAATAAAGATTGTTCATCCCTGTCCATCATATTTAATTTGTCTGTGTCTAACTTCTCGATGTTCATGTTCTAGAAATCGAAAAATGGAAGCATCCCGTACATCACGATGGCTACACTGGCATTCACTTCAGGCTTCCTGACTCTTTTCATGAAAGAGGACACCATTATCCAAGGAATAGAAGGAGAAGGAATGCGCGCGAAAAGTGAAGAACACAAAGCAGAAGTCGTGAGCTTGAGAAGTACGGACTTGTGAGTGAACGACGGAAAGCCCTTCAACTTCTTTATAACACTTGTGTAGGAGGAAAGAATAAAATGTTTGCTTTGCTTCGTTGTTTTCAGAGCGTCTAGTATATTTGTTATTCGTTTTATTTCCTTATTATGAGCAAAAGAATTCAAATTCTTCTGACAACATTTTTTCTCCTTTCTTTCTGCTTGTATATGGACGTTAACTGGAAGAAATGTACTTGCAATTTGTGACATCTAATACTTCGTTCAGCATTCAACACTGAAATTAAGGCAAAACTGTCAGAGGATTATGTAAAGACATTCAGAATTTGCCAGAATTCAAATACTTGCTTACTACATGCACGGCCCATTTCTCACTTGGATGAAAAATAGATGGGCTATATAATCAAAAATATGTTAACATTTTAAATGAGATTGTGAAGCTAAGAAAAATGTTTAATCAAATGTTTTCGATTAATATTAAACTTTTTAAATTTTTGGTTAATCCGAAAACTAAAAATTTAGCTCAATCTCAAAATCAAAAATTTCGTAGCAGAGAATTGCAAAAATAGTGGTTGCCAAACTTCTATGTCGCATTTTCCCTTTAAGAATTTTCAAATTTTATACCGTTTGTAAAAAAGGCGGGTAAAATAAATTTCTAAAAGTTTAAATACTAAAAAACGTTGGTAAAAAATACCTAGACTATTTTGAAAAATAAAAATTCCTTTTTAAAATTTCTAAAGTTCTTCCAGTAGGAAATTTTCTTCCACTTCTTTTGGCAAACCCTGTATTAGAGAATCTAGAGCAGTGGTTCCCAACCTTTTTTTAGTTTGCGGCACCCTTGGCTAAAAATTACTGGCACCCTTTGAGGGAAAAACTTATTTAAAATTTCCATAGTTTTTTTATTATAATTTTTTTATTTCTACATCTGCATTGATGCAACAATACCTTATGCAGAGATGATATAAAAAAATTTATACTGATCCTGCTATCACAAAAAATATAATAATACATGTAATGTTAAGTTTTAAAGTAGTTGCACAATTGTGGCAGCACCCTTAAAAAATCTTACGGCACCCTTTAGTGCCGTGGCACACCGGTTGGGAATCACTGATCTAGAGTCTACTATCTGGAACTTCAAACTAGTTTCGCTGAAAAATGATGTTTGAAAAGAATTAGACACTGTAGTTTAAAATATCTTTGAGTGAGTATATTGTTAGTCTCTCTCTCTTCGATTATTGTCAAAATTTAAAGAAAACTTCCTTACATTTCATTAACTACGGCGTAATACTTCTCGATTCAGACTCAGACTCCCCCTACTTCAACTATTCCTATTCTGACCATATTTCTAATTAAACTTCCTTTGTTTCGTAGATTTGATGACACCTTATGAAAAATATGCTATCCCTTAAGTTGGTATAACATTTTTATTTTTATTATACAATTTTTTCGAAGTTAAAAAATTAAAACGATTTAATTCAATTAATAAAAGAAATGGTAATTCTATACTAAAAATAAAAAGTGCAAATTAAATTCATATTTTTAGAAATAAAATACTAAATCTATGAATTTCACAAATTAAATTGTTTTGAGAAATAAAATAGCTTCTGCTTTATCTTCTTTTAATGCTTTCGAATCAATTCCAATAATTTTGAGAGAAGAAAGCAGTCTTTCAACCCTAACTAAAGTTCTCACTTCATCATTTATCTATTCGGGATAAAGACGCAGCCCTGGTGCCGAGTTTAAATTCGAAAAGTTAAATCAATCATTTTGCATAAAAAGAAAAGTAAGTGAGATTTATTTGTATAAAATTTAATATATCAAACTTTGTTAATAATTCAATAATATGTGGATGTTTATTTAAGTATAAAAATCATTCATTCAAAACTATTAAAAGGAGTTGAACAGGATTTGCATTCATATTCTTGAAATTCATTTATTTTAATGAAATCAGCCAATCAGAATTGAAGGGTTTATTGATTGACAGTGGATTCACTTGCTTTATACATGCCCATTTCTTGTGCATTTTCGACCAAGCCGTCCCTTGAAATATCCTTTCCAACTTTTGGATACTTCAGTGTAATGATTGTTTTTGCATCTATGCCAACATCTTTCTTGAGAACGAGTAGGAGAATGACCGGAGCGATCAGACCAGAGTAGTAAAGGATTTCAAGGTAGTCAATGACGAGAACGTTGTTTTCTTGGATCCTCGAAAAGAGATCCTCATAGGTGTACAAGACCATAGCCAAAAGCGTATAGGGAAGGCGAAAGAGGATATAAGTGATGCTGATCAGCAGAAGATATTTGATGTAGGAGAACTGAAATGTTTCAGCAAAGGAGAGGGGATGGCCGAAGAAGTGGTAGTAAAGATAGATGAATAGGCCCAGAATGAGGGTAAGGATGAAGAAGTTTTGAACGACAGCGAAGATCAGCAGATACTTCATGCTGAGCCAGTCTGCCAGGTATAGATCCTCGTTTGTGATGAAGAAGTGGAAGGAGAAGAAGATGACGGAGAAAGCAGTGTAGGTTATAGCGATGATCAAGCTCCACTTGTAAACGATCTAAACACAAGCAAACTCGCTCATTAGCCGATAACAGAGTGTTTAGCCAAAATAATCAGGAAAACACCGAAATCTTCCTAATTCGAAATGTTTTTTAACCAATTTAAAAAATGTCTTTTTCACTGTTTAGAATAAAAAATTTTTTGGGTTCAAATAGATGCAATAATCCATGAAAAACGGCGTCCTTTTACATTATATTTCGATATTCTGAATAAGAGAGTTTTGCAAATAATCCAATATTACTCAAACATACAAATTGGAAATTGCTGACTGAATTTCAGGAACGAAACAAAAGTCTTAAAAAGAATCTTAGAGGATCCATTAATTGCAAATTATATTTAAGAATGTAAATTCCGAAAAGTTTTTCCTCTCTCTTTATTTAATTTTACTCTTTATTTAAAGATAAAAACATTCTATGTCTAACCCTTTGAGGGACAGTGCGCTACCAGAGTAACAAGAAATGAAAATAGGCCTCTTTCAAATATATAAAAGTCGATTGAAAAAATACATTTTAATGCAGATCTTCTTCTATTCTGCTTTACATTAGATATCTTCTGATTATTCAGGTCGTTTTAACAGGTTAATTTACTTAAAGTCATCTTTTTTTGTGGGATCAAATGGGAATTAAGATTTCTTAAAAATATTCTTATCACTTTTTTTTATTTACTTTTACATTTCAATTTTCTTCGCAATTGCAGATATATAAACTAAATATATGCTCACTATATTCGAAATATCCTTTCTCTGTTCAAATAGTGATTTGTTACTATTGCTTCTATGCCTTTCTCTAGATATAGATTCACAAAGATCTAGCTCAATAAAAATAGGTCAAAAAAGACTAAGGTAAAAACTTGCTAATTAAAATTTTACGAATATAATCAAATACTTTTTCAGATTTCTAAAAACTTATCGTGAAAGAGACATCATTAGTTTGGAAAAACTTCATCTTTGAAAAAACCTTTTGAGGAATTTCGCTAGAGGTAATTGACTAAACAAGAAAAAAACGCTTCAATATCACGACATAATGTTCTTGGAGAGTTCGGCGAACAGACACTTCGTCGATGGAGGATTCGTTGAATGGATAATTGGCTAAAGAGCCTTTTCGTTGAATGGTTGTTTCGTCGCGAACTATTGTTTTCGTGCATAAATGTATTGTTGAAAGTAAACAAACACTTTTTTTCCTTCTCTCTCTCTCTCTATACATATACATTGAAATTATAATCGTGAAAGAAAAAGAGGATTTTTACTTTAGCTTTTTGTAAAGAAACTTTAATATACTAAAATAAAACGCAATAAATATAATGATTACACATTTTATTTGAAGACTTTAACACTGGTTTTAGTGAATTAGTAAAGTTCATTCATTTCTAAGTGTAGCCTACAAGCAAAATTAACAAATAGTCAATCCCTCTTATATATTCCTACTTTAATAACTTTAAGCAAAAACCTCGATCGCGGTTTAACATTATAAAAAGCCTTTTAACACCCTTTCGCCGAAAAGGCTATTCGACCAAATATCCATTCGACGAATCGTCCAGCGGCGATATGTTTGTTCGATGAACTGTCCGGGGACGAAGTGTCCCGGGACAAAACGTCCTCTCACGGAACATACATATCCTATATATACTCGCGTAGCATACAACTATTAACTACTGGAAAGAAGGAAATTGAAAAAAAAACTTTTTTTGAGTTTTCGAATAAATGAAGATGAACAAAATTTTACGGTTGAATATTCTTTCCCAAAAATACATGGATTAGAAAAGTGTCCTTAGCGTCAAAGTTACAGAGATAAAGTTGGTGTAAGGTAATCTGTGTGTCAAAAAAGAGCGCTCATAACTATAGATATATGGGGAAATGATAATGATAATTCGCGAGATACGCAACAGTCCTTCTTAGAAGTGAAACAAACTTTTCAGGCTCTCTATCCTAAACCCCTTCGCTTGAACGCTGAAAGTAACATGTGGTAATTTCACAGCTATAGATGTCAAATAAAAGTGGTAAAATTAAGTTTTACCAATTTTATAGTTCTATTACTATTAGTACATTTAAAGTGAAAGCTTTTAGTCAATTTTTTTGAATGAGTAAATTTTACAATAGTTTTCTGTTAGGCCAGCGATGCCAATATTTTAACAATGTGTTAATGATATAAAGAATTTAACAAACTTTCGCTTAAGATGATTTTTCAGTCAGCTGTTTTACCTCACTGAAAGGAAATTTACTACTAAAATAGTAAATTTACCATGGCTTAATGGTGTTTTAATTATCTAGAATAGTAATATTATGTATTGCTGTAATAACCATTTAAAGTAGTTACTGTAAGCATTTTTTGTTTTAAGTGGATATGTTCATTTTCCAGTCCACGTTACTGTGCGCCCTGAAAGAATGCATTGTATTGAAAATTTAAACGCGTAATAAAGTTCCATTCTACTATTATATAAGCGGTATGGTCAATTCTCTACATTGGTATATACTTCAAAGAGTTAGTATAATTGCTGCTAGAGTGAGTGGTTTTGGGGCGAGAAGACTGTAAGCCCTATCGATAAACAATTTAAAAATATTGTAACTTATAATACCATTTTATTGTTCCAATGATAATGTTAATTCTAATTTTTCATTGGAGTTTAGTATTTAATATGCATTTAATCCTTTCAGGCTGAAAGGAACATCAGTACTCCTGCATTAACCTGTTGCAAAAATAAAATCGCTGCGTTTATTGATGACTTTTTAATACAAAGCTTTTTCTTTACACTGCATATCGTTTGATTGATTAATCTGATCCTTAACGGATTTAGTTATTTAAAAATTTATTGAAAAAGATAAACACACGATACATTTTCATAAACGAGAGGCTTGAAGGATTAATCAATCATTAAACAACTATATAGTGCTTGAATTTTTGTTTTCTAATTCCAACTATCTTTTAATTATGTCTAAAGTGTTTAAAAAAATAAATAAATAAATAAAGTAAAAAACACGTAAAAAACACGTGTAAAGTGCGTAATTAATACTTTATAACTTGGATAGATGTAATTTAGTGATATCTTGGTCAAGTTGATGGAGCAGCTATTTCGCAAAATCAAGAAAACTCTTACCGAGCCGTTAATCCTTTCGTAGAACTTCGGATAGAGTTCGATCGCCGAATTCACTGACAGAACAAAGAGAATGCAGACAAAGAGAATGTTGGTGAACACAACGACTCTATTTAAGATGATCATGACGACGTAGTTGTCATCGTAGATGTGATTTTCTGTGAACTTGAAAATGAATGTGCAAATCATGTGAACCAAGTCGCAACAAATTAACAGTGTTAACCCATTTATAATCTAAAATGAAAACACATCAATCATAAAAATTCGCAAATTTACGTTATAAGAAATGATTTATTCAAATTATAATTACTTTCTTATGATGATGATTGAATGCATAGTAGGAGTATAATTTGAGAGAAAATAGGATCTAACTTTGATTTAAAGTTTAAAAAGTATGTTTGGGTTACTTTGTAGATGAATTTCGTTATTGGATTTGATAATCGAGAAATCAAGAAGTTAATACAAAGTAAAAGAAGTACACAAACTAAAATTTTTACTCTATTTCCAATCTTTGATAACGCATCTTGCTGCAAATGCAACTCTTAAACTTAATTTTTAGTAATAAATATTGCTTCTATTTATTCAGCTCAAAATATTTAAACACTTTAATTTCCAAATCTGCTTTTTCATACAAAGTGAACATTGAATCTCATCTTTTCTCACGATTTTGTTGAAATATTTAAAAAAAATTCCCGTTTTTTATAATTCATCCCAAATTTTTCAGCGTTGTGAACTATCTTTGAAAACTGTGTGAATTTTTTTTTTTTCTAATTTTTTTTTATCTGTATCGCATCCAAAAGAAAAATGATCTTCCATCATTTTGCAGATAGGGATCTATTGATCTTGAATAGAAACCAGGAAAGCTGAATCAGTTGCTTTTCCATCTGCTGAAGCAAAATTAAGGTTTTACTGAGCTTCAAAGATATAAACACGAAGAAAACAAAATTCTACGCTTTGTATTACCATTTCTCTTTTATTTTTCCTTTCATCTTTTCTCTCTTATCGCCTCAAACTTTACCACTTCGCGTTCTCAAACTCTCAATGTTCCCTTCGTTTGAAAAGCGGAGTCGTTTGTTGACCAAAATTTACGTGTTTAAATATTTTTCGCGCAATAAAGCAAAACTTAACTTTTACTATTATTATTAGTACATTGATTTCATTGAGTGACAGTCATAACCAAGTTTATGTTCTTTCTATTTTTTTTTGGTTTTTATGAAGACTTGGAAAAAAGTTAATTTTATATGAATGTTCCGATCAGATTCAGAAAAAGTTAACCTCGAGATAAAATTAAGGAAAATTTGAAAAAAAACAATGAATGATCATTTTGTTCTCAACACAAAATCCCTTGACAAAAGGACGGGTTAAGAAGGGGTGTGAAAGGATACTTACTTTGTTTCGGATGTTTTTGAAGTAAGTGATGGCGAATAGGTAGAGAGCATCGAGCGTGAAAGCCAAAATGAGAACCATGTAGAAGATGACTTTGTCAATGGAGAAGTGTGGCTCAACCAACGACTCTTCCAGTTCTTCGTAGAGGCTGGAGTTAAAGAAAGCTTCTTCGTCCATATTCACAAACGCTAACTTTTACTTCTTTGATCTAGAAGTAAAAACTTTCGTTTCATATTATCTCTTTTTTTTATTTATTTATTTTTATTAATTTCCTGAAGCATTGACAACGTTTTTTGTAATTTTGGTTTTATTTGAATAAGTTACAATGAAACAAGATGAATTTTTCAATTGTGCGCCCTAGATACTTGATTTGGGGCTCAAAAGAAAGATTTGTGCTCAAGGTGGGTGCACTATATTTGTCAAGTTTGTCTTGAACTCTAAGATCTTATAGATTCCATTTTTCATTGAACCTCTTTGCTCATATTCCGAGTTAGAGTAATTCCCTGAAATAAAACTGGGCTGGACTTAAAATTGAACCAGAGTTCTTAACTTTTTTCCGAGAATATAACCCTATACATAGTTGTGTAAATGAGCTCCTATTGTGATCGCTTAAGTTGAGTTCAAATACTACTAGGATAGAACTCCTTTCGACAGAATGCTTGAAGCCATTTTGTACGCTTTAGTAGACCATTGTAATATTACTAAAACATTTATACTTTCAACAATTGTGGGTCCGTTTTATGTGCATGGATGCTCGCGTGTAAAAGCCAATTTATTGATAAATATGCGTTTTTATATGTTAAATTTTCTGAAATGTTAGATTAGCAGCATTACGAAAAAAGAGAAGCAAAGCTTTATTTTTATTATACAATGTGTGAAATATCAACACATAATAATCAGATACGATACACACCTCTTTATCAAAAGCATGTCAATTTTGAAACATAAATTCATGAAAAAAAGAAATACTGATTCAAGAATACCTTTTAATGCTTTCAATTTGCTATGGGCCATCATGTATGTGACTTGTGTATGACTAAAAAATAAACACTTTTCTATGCCCACTTAATTTTTTTCATGCCCCATTTTATATTTTATTCATTTTATTATATTGTAATTGTGAAAGCCAAGGGACAAGTCCCCCTTACTTTTTTGGTTGGAGGAGAGAGAGGAACAAACTTTCATTTGTCCCCTCCACTTTGTATTGTTTTTTTAATTACCATTGTAAGTTTAAACAATAATAAAAACGATGCATAGATCCCATAACTAAGTAAAGAGAGATATCAAGACTCTAGGAATCGTACGGGGTTCTTCTTGAACTAGTAGATCTACAATTCAAAACTTAACTTATAGTTTTAAATGTTTTGCTATATGAAGCGATTACCTTTATATGTCATTACATCTGAATAAATTTTGCAATCAAGTGGTCCTATTTTATAGATTTTTTAAGCTTGGCAATAGAAGATGTCACCATATGCCTTCATTTGAGGCAAAGACTCTTCACTCTAGAATAAATTGCATAGTTTAAAATGAAGATTCAAGATATTTCCTAGAGAATACATGGAAGAAGTATGACTTGAATTAATCACGAAAAGCTTTATTAGCACAATTATCGATACATTCTCTTATTTTATATATATTAACATGGCAATTCTCAAAGTTTTTTGTTTCAAAGTATACGCAGCTTGGGAGAATTGGCGAACTTATAGTTTTTCGTGATTAATTCAAGCATGCTATTTGTCAATGCAGTTTAAAATAATAATTTCAATTTATTATCTTCAGTTGTTATTCTTGATGAGAAGGTTGTTCAAGGTATGAGCTTTTGCGAGTGAGGCCTTAACATTCCGCCTTTCGTTACGTCATCAAAAGATTTTCTTCGTAAAGAAGTTTTCCGTTAGGCATTCAATCAGCCCTCGCTTTAAACAATGCTTTGGATAAACTTTATTTCCATCGTATTGCGAATTTAAGAGATTACAACAGAAGATCACAGACTTTGCTAACGACTCATAATAATTTCATTTTTATATTTATGACAACTTTATATGCACTTATAGAAAGCTCGCTTCCTGGCTTCTTTTTATGCTAACTGAGAGAATACTTATAAATCATGATAACTTTTTAAACCGTTAAAGGCCAGAGTCGACTATAGTCGACTTTACAAAAATAAAATCGTCTGCGTTTATCAAAGCTCTTTAATACAAATCTTCTGCTTTACATTAGATATCGTCTGATTATTCTGGTCGTTAACGGGATAAAGGGGGTATCGAAGTTTCAAATAAAGTTCTTCTTCTTCCTTAGATTTACATGTGTGTAGCGTGCACGATGTATGCTATCAAATTTGATAACCTGATGTAATGCAAAATTTTTAAATAACACTTTTTGGCACTATTGTTTTCTATAATATACAGATTATTATGTGAAAGTTTTTGCAAATAGAATAACTACATATGGTTGCCAACATATGGCAGGCAAACATCGTTAAAAAGATAAGCTCAAAGATCAAATCCAACTGCCTAATAGTAAAAAAAGTTACGAAAATATGACATAAATTTTTATACAATTATAGCAGAGGCCTGAATTAAGGTACTAAGTATGCACTGAAAATGAAATAAGAATAGAGATTTCATAAAAAAAAATAACAGAGATTTATTATAGCTTCTCAAAATGTAGTTTTAGAAAAGGAAGAGCTTTGCTATGAGTGCCCCAGCCCATTCATAGCAGGGAGCATAACAAAAATGTTTAACTTGAATGCCAGGATTTTGTCATAGGATATTTCTCATGCACTGAACTAGAGTTCTTTGGAACGGAAACGAAAGATTTTAAGTAGATGTATCGTTTGTAGTTAATTAAGTGATTTTACATTAACATTCTATGATCATTGCACGATATTATTATTATTCATACACCAACAAAAGCCGTGGTAACTCAAAGCAGTAGGCGTTAGGAAGACTTAAAATCGTTAAACTACTGCTTAAATCGGTAGAATTGGGATATGTAGAGTATCTCTTGCTATCTTATCTCAAAAAAGGAAAATTTGGTGGAAAAAGAGATGCTTGATTAAATGTGCTTTCTCAATCATGTGAAAAAAACTTACAGAAATTTGCTTTGAGGGCAGAAAAGTACCGGAGGACAGCGCGCTTCTGCTTTAAACGAACACGAGTGGTTGGGAGAAGCTGGAAGCGTGCATGAGAAAGTCGTGGGTGAGTGCTATTTGGTTGGATGTTTTGAATTGGCGTTAACCCTTTTTTCTCAATGCTAAACTGAGTGTGATGGTGCGGGCTTAGTCTTCTTGTGATGAGTTATGCGATTGTCGTGGTTGAGAGGATGATGATGATGATTTCATCTTAAATAGTGCTTAACCGTTAGAGCATCGTCACAGCATTATCTCTGCTTCTTAAACACTAATTGTGTGTAATTCTCCTTTTTTCCTGGTTTAAAGCCTTTTCTACTTATGCTGGTTGCTAACATATGGAAACTTTTGCTTTTAAGTGCTTCTCATTATGCTTATGGGTAAAGACAGTGAAGTGAAAGTATATGTGGAAAACCTTGACAAGGAATGCTTGATTGCGTTTTCCAAGGTAGAAACTGTGTGAAAGCAGTTCCTCTCGTAAACATGCGCGCACACACGCACACACAAACAAACACATTGTACTATGATTGTGGTGCGGAATGTTTTTATTGAAGCATTTTGTTCGTATTTGAAAAACATGGCAAGAGGATGGAAGATGATTTAGGTTCAGTGAATTGAAGAAAGAACAAAATATTTTCATACTTTGTAAAAATAATAATCCTTGAAGACTCTGAAATTAAAGTTTTTGTCTGCCTAATAATGGATTCTTCTTCTATTACACTTGCCTACATTTTGTAGATTTTCTGCAAATTCAAAAACAAACAATTATTTTAGAACTAAAACTTTTACATTTTTTTCGAGGGGTAGAATATACTGTAACAGCAAGAAATATTCGCGGGCAATTTAATTATGATTTGTTTTCGCCCTAATTATAAATTCATTTTCCTAGGATAATTTCTGGCAAGTTCAGTAGCCATTTCCATTCTTTAAATTTAAGCAAGACATAAGATATAAATACAAATAAGCATAAAAGCCAATTATCTATTTTGAAAAAAACTAATAACTTTGCTTGGGGGGGGGGGGGGGGGGGGGGGGTAATTACCCAATTTGCCACCTCAGGATCCGTCCCTGTATTGGATCGCTTTTAAGCCTTTTAAAAATGTGAGCTCTAAGACCCAGAAAGTTGGATAATATATCTATAGCGAAAGAACAGGTAGCTCATTTTACTTTCATTGTTTCTCTGTGATGATATATTTCCGCAATTAAACAGTTTTTTATTTAAAAATAAATGTCATACCTGAAGAAATGGAACATGCAAAAGTAATTTAAAATTCAACACGTATTCTGAATTTTTGGGCCTCTGTGACAGTAATAGCTTCCACCCTTTGAGAATGGAAGGAACATACCAAGAAATTTAATACAGCAATTAGGAATTGCTTGAGCACTTTATGCAAATTGAGGAAAAAATTTGAATACTTGAAATCAGTAAGATGTGGACAAGTGATGTTTGCCCTCCTCGAAGCTTCTTCATGCTCAAAACAAAAAGAGGTGTGTAAAGAAAAAAAATATAGGAGAGAATGGAACATTTTACTCGCGCCCCTCTCCCTTTACTTACACTCCTATTTTTGTCTTGTGTCAGAAGAAGCTTTTAGGACAATCACTCTACAACTTACAAATTTTATCAATAAATGTTTTTTTTATCATTTCTCTATTTATCCTGTTTAATATAAATTATTTTATTTAGTCCTCCTTATACAGGACGAGTATTTTGAAATTAATCGCGCGCTTTCTTTTTCAATAGCATTTTATATGACATACAATTTTTAGTTTTATTTTGCCTTTTTGCAATTCTATTTTGTCTTTTTGCAATTCTGTTTCCTTCAACTTTTTTAAATTTTAGTCTTTCATTTGTTATATTTATATAACTTCGACATGAACTGTTTTTAATATTTTGAGTATTTACACGATGAAATTTTTTTTAAAAATACTATGTAAAAATTTATAATTTGGTATTTGAGAACATTAATCAAGGAAATAAGAATAAAAATAGTATAAATAAATAAGAGAATTATAGAAGATATGGTTTTCTGCATAAAATAAAGAAAATTTGATCGTGTAAATAGTCAAGATATAAAAAAATTTTAAAAATAAAAATATTTAACAAAAACTTTTTTTTATTTTGAGATATTTTCCTCAGCGAACTTTTCCAAATGTGCGCCAATAAGTAAAATATGTTTGGAGCGACTATTCTAGATCAAAATTGACGCCTATACGATGGGTGATGCACAAAAAATTTTTTATATATTAAAATTTTACACCATTTTGTATATATACTCATGTAATTATTTTTAAATATGATCTACAATGCAGCTCTGAAAAAGGTTTTAGCAATTTGCTTACCCTTATTAGACTTTATTTTAATCCAATGCTTATAAACGTATTCCCGCTTATAAAATCTCGGAAATTTTTCATTCATCGTTAACTCATAGTTGGCATTTAATTTATAATGCGCATTGATAAATCAAAAGCTAAAACATTTATTTATCATTAATGCTATAATGTGATTAGAATGTATAATGTATATGGAGAATTGCTTTATTCTAGTTTACCTATTATGTAATATATAATAATCTATTACGCACACACACACATGGTATTATAAGCTTCTAATATTCTCCTCAGAAAGCATGATATCGACATATATATATATATATATTAGTTGGATATATTAGTTGTATGGTTTAACAGGTAACAATGTTACGATTTAATGCTCTATCACTTTCACACTTCTTGTGTTTTCCTTTTTACCTGCAATAAGCGCGTAGAAAAGTGGGTAATGCCGATTGCTATTTACACACACACACACTCCCACACATATTATGTGCATTGTGGAATTCATATAGAAGTATATATAATTTAGTAAAATTTATTTTAATGCCATTTTTCTTAGACCAAGTCGTATCGCTTTATGAAACTTCGCTTTGGTTGTGCTTTTCTGTTAACGCCTTACTACAATATCTAAGACTATTTTCACTGCTTTCAATGCAATTTTATTTTATTTGAAGAAGTCGAAATTCGTTTCTTTTGACACTGGTCCTTTAAGAGTTAAATCAGAAAATTATCATAGTTTGGAGCAGGTCCGTCGATAAGAGGACGGGAAGGAAATGGAGGCCCCTTTAAAAAAAACCTCTTTAAAATGTGTTTTGCCACCCCCCTCCCCCCCTGACCTTGCAGTCTTGCGATGGGGTTGGTTTGAAGAGATGCAATACTCTTAACCTATCAAAAGACTAAAAGTCAAAGTGTGAAGATGGCAAAAGTTTGTTTCACTTAACCCTTTCGGGACCAATGTATCATATATGATACACAAACAATGTTACCTTCGTCTGCTTTTTCAAATAGTTTTGTATATGAATCTTCTGCTTTTTAATAAATATCGTCTGATTTTTCTGGTAATGAAAGGGTTAATTTGCACAATCATTTCCTACTTTTTGCAAATTAATTTGATTTATTCAAAGAAATAAATATTCCAAACTTTTTAAACCAAATTTAAATTTACGTACAAATTTTGTCATTTAGTGCGTTGATAAGTTGACCGTTTTGGAATTAAAATATTAAAAACTAATCGTCTGCTTTTTCTTAATAGAAATTAATGGATTTAAATCAGGCAATTTTAATTTCTTGAAACACCCACCCCACGCTCTTCCTCAAAGTGTTAAAAGTATTGGCATGGTGTCCAATGGCGTAGTCCAGCTTTGCTACTTGAGAAGCACTGTAATACTCAAAAAAGGTTAATTTCGAGAAAATGATACGCAATTGTATTTGAAGAAAATTTTAACAAGAATACCAGAACATGAATATAAGGTGATGCAATGTCATTTTAAAGAATGATAATCGTTTGTGTGTTGAATTAAACCGATGAATGACGCTTCGATTCGGGTGAATTAGTCAACTTTATTCACCAGTTAATATAATCGAATAATTTTCACCGTATGCCTTACATTAATCCTTAATTTTTAAAAATATGGATAAAATAAAATAATTTTTTTTCTAAATTATGCAAAAAAATTAAATATAACACTAAAATTAAAAGCAAGATAAGACAATTGTAAAAATGAATAATAGATGCATATTTGTTGAGTATATATGTGAAATGATTGGTTGATGCGATCAAAAGGAAATTGGAAAATTGAAATGTTTTTACAAATATTCTGATAGAGTTTGCTACGCCTATTTCAAATATGCAATTTGGTTAAGGATGGGAAATTAATCATTTTTGACATATTTTGCCTACTAAAACCTTGAATTGGATTTTATACCATGGCATAAAAAGTAAAATCATTTGAGACTTTTCTTTTGCGAATTGTAAAACTAATTATCAAAACTTTCTCTTGCAGGATACAAAATTTTCAAATTTTAACACAAATATCTTAAATAAAATTTTTGAAAAATGATTAAATCTATTATACATATATTTGCAATCATACTGAATTGTTTATAATTTATGATTTGATTTTCAATTTTTCAAAATACTTTTTTTCATTTTCTTTATAAAAGCTAAAATGAAATTGAAATAACTTTTTAACAACTTTTCAAAAAATTTCCATTTAAAACTATGCCCATCTTAAATACCTCTTATTCTCTACATTTTTATGCTTAAAAATTTTTTTTATTTATTTTTGTTTTTTTTAATACGTCATTTTAATCGCATATCAGGTATACAAATATATTAACATCTTCTTTGGCTTATAATTAGTTCAATCTTTAGAAAAAAATTTTTACACTTTTTTTCTTTATTTTACATCAGATAGTAATAAATTTAAAAAATTATTTAAAAAAAATTTTTTTTATTTATTTTTTGTTTTTTTATTAAGTCATTTTTATCTCATCATGTATACAAATATATTAAAATCTTAATTTGCTTATAATTAGTTCAATTAAAAAAAAATTTTTTTACACATTTTTTCTTTATTTTACATCAGATAGTAATAAATTTTAAAAATTATTAAAAAAAAAATTAAATGCTAGGGAGTGATTTTTCAAATTCCCACAATTTAAAGTTAATACCTCATCTCATAAAGGAAATTTTATACTAATTACAAAAATTGTAAAAAAAAATTAACTTTTTATTTATTAAAATAATTTTTTACAACTTTAAACTTGAAAAAAGGGAAAAATAGCAAATTTGAAGTCGAAAAAATTAAGAAATTCAATTTAAATATCTGTATAGATTCTAATATAGTTATGTATAGATTTCGGTGCTAAAAAATAATAATAAATAAAAATCAGCGCACGTCTTTAATTTGTCTCCTATCCTTGGTTGTAGAATAAAATATACCTTTCATTAAATCATATCTCATTTTAAAAGGAGACGCTTTTCTGAAATAAATATCTCATAAAAAACGTAACGAGCTTTTATTGACAGGTGCGAAAAAAAAATTTAAAAAGTGGGGTTGGGACAAAAAATAGAAACTTTTCATTTACAAATTTTAAATTGACGATAGTTTATCTAAAGTTTTTTTTTTAACTTTATGTTAAGTTTGAGAAACATTTATGTTGAAAAGGCTGTTTCATAAGTTTACATTTTTATGCCATTAAAAAACTACCCTCTCTTAACCATAAAAATAATGAATCATTTTTTCATTGAATCCCCTAAAATCCAGGAAATCTTTATAGACATATTTGGCAAAGGTAACTGAAGAAACAAAAAAAGCTTAGCTTTAAATATCAAATATATTTTCATACGTTAACTTAGATCATGAACGGGCAATCATTTTAAGCCTTTGTGAATTTGTTGATATAAACTAAACCCATAAAAAATATCCATAGCATGGTACCATTATTTCAACTAACTTATTCATTATGTTAATTCTATTCATTATTTACTTTTTTATTCGCTAAACTGAGGATAGTGATTTGTGTAAACATGTAAAAAAGATCTAATAATTACTTTTCACTGGAAAATACTGAATTTCAAGGCAAACGGTAAAGTTAAATGAAAATATGGGAGTTTGAAAGGCAAAAATTTTCTTCAGAAATGTAGGAGATAAGATAAAGGTTTGAGCTGGAAAGAGTGAGAGAGCAATGGAATGAAGTTACGAGGTAAGATTTTAAAGCTGCGCTGTCAACCTGATAAATGCAAAAGACGTAAAATTTTCTCCTCTATTTTGCGAGATGGAGAAAGTGTTGATGCCTTTTTGAATTATCATAATTATTATATAAAATTGATGGAGTGTGAAAGAAATGGTTGCTTTCAAAAATCCTTAATAGAATAAGTGTGTGTACATGAATATTGGAAGTTTGTGTGCATTTTACCAAAAGTTACACATCTATCTACCTACATTTAGCTCTCTATCATCACTGCATAAAAGAGAAATGTTTACAAAGCGATGATAATAATATGTCAAGGATACTTTCTATATTAGAGAACATTCACATCACCCTCCTGTCATAATCTTCACTAATTACCTCAGTCTACTGGACAAAAGTTAATGAAGATGATTGTTTACCCTAAATAGTCTTTTCCAACATGTTAATGAAAATTTGTAAGCGTGCTCATAAACTTCAAATCTTGAAACTGAAGTTGAACAAAACTAACAAATACAGAAAACAGAAAGATGACGTTCAATCATAAAAAACTTCAATTTTAATTTCCTTATCGAAGTCATTGAGCACAAACTAAATTTAAAAAATGTTTTGAATAAGTATTTATTTAAAAAAAAAAGTATTTATAAACGAAAAAGTTAAAAAATGATTTAAAAGTTTTAAATTGTTCTTTTAATTTTCTTTTTTAACTTCAAAATTTTTCTCAGCTAACTATCACAAGCAAGTAGCGAAGATTGTAAAAGTTATATTACACATATATTGCTTATAATATACAAAAAAGGACAGATGGGAGTTATTTTCATATGAATGAATAAATTTTATTTATTTGATAAATGAAATATTGATTAATTGCTTTCATAAAAATTATTTATGAAATATTAATTAAAATATTAATTTATGAAGATTAATTGCTTTCAGAAAAAGTTTTTTGACATGATATTTTTATCATACTACCATGTTATTTTGTCTTATAATAGCAAATAAGGAGTGGAATAAATTTGGTATCATCTGAAGCTATAATATCATATTAATAAACTTAAAGAATAAAATTATCAAAATTTAAATGGTGACATTTTTTCCTACAATAAAAACTTAAAATTTTAATCCATTTCAAAAAATTAAAAGACAATTTTGAACTTAAAAAAGACATTTTATGAGTTAAAAAGGCAATTTAGAATTGTTTTAAGTCTTTCTGGCATCATTGATCCAAAAATACAAATCCTCTGCTTTATTTGTTAAAATTTAAGTGTGACTTTCTACCGAAATAAACAAATATAATCGTAACATTCAGAACTCTTCTCAAAAATTTCGGGAAATCTGAAAAAAACTTAAAATCAATTAAAAATAATGCAATTTATTTCAAAATTTTTAATTATCTAAAATTTTAAATAAAAAATCTTTTTACTTTTTATTCATTCATTTAGAAGTTGAAAAAACCCAAAATAAACCCAGATCTCAAAACTTTTCAAAATCTCATTTTTCAAACAAATTAAAAATAATGCCATGTTTTTCCTAAGTTTTGAAATATTTAGAAATAAAAATATATATATATATTTTTTTTTTTTTTATTTTTTTCGCTTATTTCTGATGTCACAAAACTAAAACTTATTCAAAATGTAAATCAAATGATTAATTTCAGAAACTCCAATGCTTTTTTGTTTCTTTTTGTTTCCAACTGCAAACTTTAAGTTGTTTGATGAAATGAAATTTGTATTTTGATTTTTTCAAAGATTTATTTATTTATCTTTCAAAATTAACAAAGTTTTGAGCAAGACTGAGGAAGACTTTAAATATTTGTAAGATAAGATCACAAATCATTTGCTTGGAGCTTCTAAATTAGGTTAGTTAAGATTCAGTTCTATCTGCTTAAAACAGAAAACTACGTTGACATAAATTCAATAATAAATTATATTGAAATTTATTGAAGATTTAGAATCTTCTACATAAAAAATTTTATATTTATCATGCAATCCTTAATTTTTCACCTTTTGATAAGTCAAAATATATTTTCACAAGAAGAGTAATTTGTTATGAATAGGTTATCAAGTTTCGTAAAAAATAACAACATAAAAGTTTAAAGTATTGAAATTGAAACATTGAAAATGTCAAATAAAAAGTCTATTAGGTGATTTCCAATTCCTCTATATTCCTTTTTCACGTTAAGATCTTTCTCATTTTTACTAAGTATACCTCGGAGTGTGTTCATTGAGAAGATATCATTTGAACCGCCTAGCTTATGTTGAAGTAATTCATAAAGCAAGATACTATAGTGATGGCACAATAAAGAACGGTGATTCTACAACAAGAGAAGATGATCAAAAGAATAAAACAGTGTTACAAATGAATATGTATTTTTTGGGTTATGGTTATCTGATTAATTACTTGGTAACTTAGTTAGCATATAAATATATGTTAATTTGGAAATGGCATTTTCAGAATCTCTGAACATAAATGTATCACCCGAATAAAATGGAAAAAGAGAAAGAATACTTTTATCTTCTCACATATGCAAATTATTCTTTGACTGATGGGAGGAGATGCATTCCCCTCCAATCTTATTGATCCCTGATCGCACTAATAAAATCGTAAAAATATTTGCTGCAGTACTGGATCTGATTGCCATATTTTAAATTGAGATGTAATCTGACAATAAAAAAGTTTTTATTATGAAAAAATGTGTTAATTATTCTTTGATTTTTGTCGCAACTTGAGTAAAATATTAACCAATTTTTAATTTTTTTCTTTTTCTCAAAATGGCGCTTATAAATTCAAGTGAAATATTTTTGCTAACTTTTTTATACTTAACCCATTTCATGCCCCATCGTCAGTTTAAACTGGCGTTGACGATTTCTTGATTTTAGGGTTCCTTTATATCAAATTTTTATCTCGTTTTTTCAGTATCATTTTTTTCAAGGATATTTGGTTTTAAATCTCATACAAATAAAGCTTTAAAAATCAATAGAGTATAAATTATTGTGAGTACTATAAATCAAGATTTCGATTTCTATATAACTATAATGCGGTGAATATTAAGACTTTGAAGAACGCATTGCAAACAAAAGCAAACGAATATTCTTCAAAATTAACATTACAACAAGTACTCTCGCTTATTGGTTATAAATGTAACAAATACTCTCGCTTATTGGTTATAAATGTAACAAATACTCTCTCTCGCTTATTGGTTATAAATGTAACAAATACTCTCGCTTATTGGTTATAAATGTCATTAAGCAATCAAGAGTCCTATTAGTTACTCCCGTTATATAATCAAGATTTAGTGATGTGTTTTCTTATAAGGTAGATCCCATTGAAACTCCAAAGTTTAAGTAAACTGTAAGGGATGCAGATCTCATCAATGTATGTATGTCATCTTTAATTAACAATTGTTTGCTAGCACCTGAAACTACAGCCGCTACTTTATAGGTCTTTACCAACATCTACCGTTTCTTTAATAAATACGAATATGTAGTAATTACCATTAAATAAGGCAATATTAATTGATAAATAAAAAAAATAATTTTCCATGTAACCCTGTGAGCACCAGAATTCTCTTCCAGAAACTCCAAAGTTTAAGTAAACTATAAGTGATGCCGATCTCATTAACTCATTTCATTCTAAGATGTAGAAATCTACATCCCTATTTAAACTAAAAAAATTTTAAACATATAAAAGTTTAATAAATTAAAAATCAATGTAATATTAATTTATTATTATATATTTCTGAAAAAAATAGGAAGAAAAAAACAAATTTAAAATCAAATGGTTAAAAGTATCTTCTACTACTAAACATATATATGAATATTTTCAAGAGTTAAATTTGTCCTTCACGATAAAAATTTTAAAACAAAATAAAAAAATGTCCTATATTACAAATATCATTAGATAGAAATTTTGAAATCATACATTTATGAAAAAAAATTATAAAAATATTCAAAACAGTATATATTTACTGCTTGCTAACAAACGTATACATGAAAAAAATGATAAAGTTTTTTAGTATATAAAGTGATAGTTTTTAATTGGTAGATTGTTTGATGCGGCATCCATACATACGCCACCTAAGCTGGTTTACAGGCTACTGTACGCTAAACGGCATATATGAAGTGAAGCCTTAAATAGTATTCAAGAAAGTTCTTGAAAAAACGATAGAAATGAAAATATAGAAGATGCTTCAATTCCTGATTGGTTTATTGGCAAAGAGGGGAGACCTGTTCAGGTTTTTGAAGAGATGTGCTGTAATTTTAATGTTATCAAATCTGAAGCTGTGTGATATGCAAGATTTAAAGGAGATTTATGTTACTCTATTACAATACATGAACCTGGATATTGCATTGTTGTTTTAATAGTGGATATTGTGGCTTATCGAGAAGAAATTTGTATTAGGAAAGTAAAGATGATGTGAAAAATGATTTGGTTTCAAGAAATTTACGGAGAAGAACATTTGATCAATTTATGGAGTATAATCATTTAGAAGATTGTTATAAACTACCTAAATATACAAAACTAGGTTGAGTTTCAAAAATTTTCAATAATTTAAAGGTTAATTTTGCAAAATATGCTTTTTGGAACCAAGTTTTGTATGAATATTTGATATAAAGGAAGATAAAACTCGACGAAAAACTGAAAATGTAAAATGTTATGGTCTTGGTGGTGGTGGCGTTGTATTAGATTTAATAGAAAGAATGACTCAAAAACGCAAACTAATTGTTATGGACAATTACTTTCCCACTCTTGCTTTGTGAGAAAAGTTACAGAAAGGAATGATTGGATATATTTCCACAATGAAAACAAACATAATATTATCTGTTGGTATTTAATCAAAAAAAGAAATGGTAAAAAATTCTAGAGGAGAATTTGATTACTCTTTCTTTGACATTCATTACTGCTTAAAGAGATAATGCAGTTGTTTACATATCTTCTAATTGTTATGGTGTAAAACCAGTTCAAAAATATAGGAGATGATGTAGAACAAACAAAAAATTACAAAATATGCAAATGCCCTATCTATAATCAAGTTATGGCCCGAACTGTTCGACTTAATTAGAATGTAAATAAATAGAGAATTGGAATAAGATCAAAGAAGTGGTGGTTGCCTTATTTTCATGGGGCGTTGATACATAACTATCAAACGCGTGGATTTTATTTAGAGTAAAATGTCTGTAATGTGATCACTGTCATTTAAAAGATATATTAAATATAAATATAGTCATCTTTAATTAACAAATGTTTTGCTAGTAACTGAAACTACAGCCCGTGTATATTATTATAGGTCTTTACCAACATCTACCATTTCTTTAACCTATTTACGACCAATGTTCCTATTTTGGAACATAAGTAATTTTATCTTCGTCTGCTTTTTTCAATGACTTTGAATATAAATCGTCTGCGTTTATTTAGATATCGTCTGCTTTGCTTGGTCTTAAATGGGTTATTAATAAATACAAATATGTACTAATTACCTTACATAAGGCAGCATTAATTGATATATAGAAAAAAATAATTTTCCATGTAAAACTTTGAGCACCAAAATTTTATATATAACACTAATTATCTGCATTCTTTTTTAATAGAATTTTATGTAAAGAAATCATTTTAGTTTTGAGACGCATGATTGTCGCACTGCTACTCAGAGTGTTTCATAAATGATTTTATAGATATGAATAAGTGTAATGAAGATGAATAATACATTTTTCTCAAATTCTTTTTTATTTATTTGTTAAAAATATAATTAAAAAGAGGTTTTAATCATTCTATTTCTCATTTATAGAGTTAAATTGAAATGGCTTTAGTATAAGTTACGTTTAAGTATATGAAAAGTAATGTTAAACTTGATAAGGTAAATCTGCAAGAGTGGGTGTAGTTTATCCCTGTATCTTTTCGTTATCTTTACGTGGATACAGGAGGATAAAGTTTTTTCTCTTGCTTAGAGTTATCGAAAACAAGTATAAACTGAAGGAAGCAAAGGATTAAATCTTTTTCGTTATTTCTCTATTTTTGACTTCCTCTAATCTTAAGTTATTTTGACAATGGAAACTTAAAATATATTTCTTGATAGTGGCGTTAATATTATTCAAAAACTAATAAGATTTCATTTGTTTAAATATAAAAATGTAAATGAATCATAAAAAATAATTCTGGAGCAAAGGGAGAAGAGATTATTTAGTAGCTATTTTGGGTCCTTACAAAATGATGTTTATAAGCGATTATAGTTCACAAGTTTAAAAATATGTTTATAGCCAAATTCAAAATGAAATGCATCCTTAAAATTTCTTCTAGAATATCAAAGGCAAAAAGTCAAAGCTTTTCATTTAAAAGTAAATCTATTATGAAAAAGATTTAAATAAAATCCTATTTTTACGTGTGGTATTTAAATCCCAATGAAATTCTTGCTGGCACTGTTTTGCAGTACGTTACAATGCGTTTACGAATTTTTTGTTGACTTGATGATAAATTGAATTTGACAAAACATGACTAGATAAAAATATGGGCAAAGATCGGGACACAGTTGGATCAAGTGTTCGCAAACTTTAATAATAGCGTGCCGAATAAATAAAAAAAAACTACTCCCTAACACTGCCAGGTTGACAAATATTTTCAATACAATTAAATACCAAAAATATGCGCTACCACAATATATATTTACGAATGCACAAAAATGGTCAATCCATTTGGTATGTTCGAAGAAGTCGAGCTTAGCAATATAATGCGCTTTTCCACATTCAGCGCACACTTATTTGAACTTTACAGCATCCTCACTATTTACTTTGAGATTGCTGGATTTAATCCACTTTCCTCACATATGCAGAGCAGATGGGGCATATGAGCTGGGGCGTCGAATAAAAGATATATATATATATATATTGAAGACGAAGACGAAGAAAGTTTATTTACAAAGAATAAATAAAGTATTCGTACAAAACATTAATGAACAGGTTGAAAGCATATATGTAAATGCTGCATTGTTAAATAAGTTTTACTAAAATGAAATTGACAATTTCGAATGTGATTGTTTGTGAGATACCCAGAGGATATAAAAGCCCATGAACAATGCAATCGAAAGTTGAAATGAGATAAAAATTTTGAAAATTGCCATAGCTTGATGGTGTCATCAAAAACTATTCTCAAAATAAAACGCAAAAAATGTTGATGTAATTGTGTAATCTGAAACATGTCACCGATTTTGTAAGATTAATCAATGGTATTTGAAGTTTCTCTAATAAAAAATCAACTGAGCGCTAGCACTGAATAAAGCAGTTGGGCATCAACGAAATTTTCCTTTGGCCTGCAGTTGAACTTAAATCAGTAGAGTCACTTTCAAATGTTTAATATTATTCACGTTCGAGATTCTGACCCACATGCTTCATTTTTGGAATTGTTTTCAGACAGATAAACTTCTCCAAACACTAGTTCAATACAAGAGGCAAATTTCTTCAAATATTGAAACTCATCACAAGTTAAGCTGAGAGTAAATTCTACACATTTTACTTCTTTGTGATTTCTTTGAAATTTTTGAAATCAACTTTCATAGCTTCACCCCTGCTCACTGTCGTAGCTATAAAAATCTTGCTAAGAACGCGTAGGCGTAATACTCCTTCCTTTGATGGTTCATGCCTTTTTTAATATATTTGCTGGTGATTTTAACTTAAACCTTTACAATTTGTCAAACTCTTCTATTTGAACTTTTTTGAACAATTTACTTCGCAATTCATTTAAACCGAGCATAATCCATGTAACGAGGTATTCTTCAAATGCATTACTTGACAACATTTTTTGTCTATCAAATTTGATGAATGGCTGCCTTATGTTTTGGAAGAATATTTTTCTGACCATCATCCAAGCAAGTTTTGTCGCTATAAAAATAGATAATAATTGTAGAAAAACAAAGTCTTTTATATATAAATTTAATAAACAATCTTTTTGTCATATCATTTCTTCTTAAAACATGCATGATGAAGATATTTTTCCATTTTGGTGGAATATAGAAGCCTACTAAGTTTCACAATTCCACCCATCTTAGTCAAGTGATAATGCAATCTTAGCTGATAAGCTATAGGTTTAAAGATTTTTCATTTGCAAAAGAGGTATTAGATCATTACCCCGCTCCTCGTTCATTACAACATGGTAGATCTTCCATTTAGTCAAGATGTATACTTCTTTTTTTTAATTATTTCTTTTGATCACTCGTTTTCTTTTCAATTAGTTTTCAACTTCCTTCTCTCTCTCATACTAATCTTCAAAAGATTTATAATACGTTTTGTTTTTTTAAATAAATATTTCATACTCAAGATGATTGAAGAAAGTATTATGAGGCAATATATAAAAATATATCCTATATTTACTATATAACCAATATATAACGATTTTCTGAAATTTTTTTAGAGATATATATACTTCCAGATATTTTTTAGACGTATTGCCAAAATGGAGTATAGAAATAAAATAAGCATAGTCGATTTAGATTAAGATTTATATTGATAAAAACAGATATTTATTTTAAATATTTTTGGAAACAGTTTTTAGACGTAAACAGCTCATTTGATTTAGCTTTCTGATATTTTCAAACTCTAAATGCGAAAACTGAGTGCAAAAATGAAACCGTATCTTCAATTTGGTATAAAAAGAGATATTTTATTAAAATTTTAAAAATATTTCTGTTGATATTAGACGCAAACCGCACATTTGTTTGACATTTTCAGGCATTTTGAAATCTCTAAATGCAAAAACTGAGTTCATAAATAAAACTAGCATGGTTGATTTGGTATAAAAACATATATTTCATGTAAAATTTGAATCAATATTTTAGAGACAAATTTTAGAAGTAAACCGCACATTTGATTACCACTTATAGGTTTTTCCAGATCCTAAACGTAAAAAATTAGTACAGAAATGAAACCAGCATGGCCGATTTAGTATAACACATATATTTTATGTAAAATGTGAAGGAATGTTTTTGGAGACAATTTTCAGAAGTAAACCGAAAATTTGATTCACTTATAAGTATTTTCAAATCCTAAATGTAAAAAATGAGTCCAGAAATGAAAAAAGCATGACCGATTTAGTATAAAAACATATATTTTATGTAAAATTTGAAGGAATATTTTATTAGATATATTTTTGATCAATCAAAATTTTGATTGATATTTTCTATAAAGTAGCCATAATTTTTGGAAAAATTAAATATATAAAGTGTTATGCATGCAAAACTGTATATAATTATAAATTTTCAAGGTAAAGCCCTAAGATATAAGGTTAAATACAGATATTGTCAAAATTTGGTTGAAAAAATTTGATTTTGATTGACAGTTTTTGACATGAGAGGATAATTCAACTACCATGAAAATGGTATGAAACGATGCAGCTAACAATTTTTGGAAAAGTCACGAAATTTGAAGAGATATGATTCAGCCAATTTTGTACAATTAATTTTTTAGTGAAGGGGGTCGTCTTGTAACTTGATTGTGAAAAAAGTTTTATTAAATATAGATCAACAGGCTTTGAATACCAATTATTTAAAAATTGTTATGCCCATAAATATATATTTCCAGAGATACTTAAAATATTTTATCTTTAGAAAAAATGAAAAAAATTATTAATTTCACAAGTTTTTTTTTAATTATTTGCCCCAAAGTTATAATTGTTAATGATTTAAATCTCATCAATTCATTTTTGGTAGAAGAAAACTCTAAAAAAGTCAACAAAAATTTTTACTTGTTAAAATTAATCTTCTTTTGCATGAAACTTTAATGCAGCAACATATAACATATTGTGTCATCAACTGGGGACATTCTGATACATCCAAACTTTTATATTTACAAAAGAAGCCTTTACGTCTAATTTTCAATAACCCAGGGCTGGTTATAGTGATCAAATTTTTACAAAATTAGCTTTTGAAAATCCCTAAAATTTATCATGCATCCATAAAAATATAATCACAGAATCTTACCATATGTCTTTTACGAAGCGCCTAAATTTGATACACAAAGCTTACGTCCCTATTTTCAAAGAAATTCGTATCTTATAAGATAATATATGAAAGCGCACCTTTTTATAAATTGGACATATATAAACAAACTATTACTTATCAATGTTTACAAACTTTTTAATTCTCAGTATAAAAACATTAGTTTTATACTAATTTGTTGCAATACAAAAAACTGTTTTTCTTGTCAAATCAGAAATCTTGAAGTCTTCACCAAATCTTTGATGTCTATTTTCTAATGGCGTTTCGCATTATTTTTTCTATCTATACCAACATTCTATTGTTATTAAACTCTTTACGCTCAAGTTTTGACTGGGTGTCAGTCTCTAAGCGGTCCGTGTCGCATCGGATTGCTTTCCTCTTTTATTGCACTTTGTTTAAATTTTTTATTTTCAATTTTTTATGTGTGACCGAATTTATAAATAAACTTTCTTTTTCTTACTAAAGATATTAAATCCCGTGATCATTTTAGCCATAATGATAGTTGAAATTATTATAAATTGAAAAAGAGTGAAACTTCAATTTTGTAACTTCACATTTGTTTGTTATATCTGACATTCTTAATTATTTAAATTTAATTAGTTGTTTGATTGATAATACAAAAAGTAAACTTTACTCATAAGCCAATTATTATATTATGTGTGAAAATCAGTGACAAATGATATATCAAAAAAAGCGATTTAAAATTAGAACTTATCATTATTCTTTAAATAAGTTGAAATTTTTAAACTTAAATTAAGAATAAATTAGACTTGTTAAATAAGTAGCATTTGTCATTTTGTTATTTCAAATATTTCATCACAATACTAATTTAGAAGTGCAAATTTTGTAGCTTCTAAAATTACATACCATAACATAACATAATATATATATTTAAGCAAAATATAGGTCAATGCCTGTAAAATTTGCATCTTAAAACTATTAAGTGATAGAATAAAATTTTCTAGACAGCCAAAATATATCAAGCTTGTTCTTTCGGCAAAGAATTCCATTCATCAAAGACTCTTTGTGTTAGGTAAGTTTGACGGTAATTGTTTTGAAGACATTCACATTTAAACTATATAAATAATAAAAATTTATTATTTTTCTTTATGATCATATTTTTCTTTATAATGTTGATTAAGGAAATTTTTTTAGTTTTTCAACATCTTTCAGTAAATACCTTTCAATTAAAAAAATTGGCTTTATTAGATAATACATTCTTTTGATAGAGTTAATTGTACTTCTAAAGTCAAAATTAATAAAAATCAAACAAATTTTGTTTTTATAGTATATAGTAATCATGCTGTAAATGATTTTGACTTTTAACAACGTTAATTCTTCAATATAAAAAATTACCTTATTTATAGCACACATAATTTACTGAACAAAGTAATTATCAAATATATAAATCTAGTTTTTATAAAACCTTTCAGTATATATCGAACTTTTATTTTAACAAAATAATAACAACGTCCCTTGCCTTTCTTAATAAAAAGGTTTTTGTTCTCCTTAAAATGACGTTTCCTTATCAAAACATTACTCAAAAATCATCTTTGAAGAAAGAATAGTAAGGATTTTTTACTATGGTATAATTTGGAATTAATTGTAACTTCTAACACGTCAACATTAAAAAAACTAGAACTTCCACGTAATATTGCAAAAAGGTTATCATTATAAGTAGTAAATAAGGTTTGTTTTCATGGCCAAAATTTTAAACAAACAACTTCATTATCCTAAAAATATCGTATTTATATAAATCAATATATTAGTATTTATATCATCATAATTAGGAAAAGAGTTAAGAGTAAACATAATGGAGCTTTTGTTCTCTAATAGAACTTCTTAAACATATTATAGCCTCTTTTTATAAAGTCAGTGTAAAAGAAATTCAAGTTATTCGATCAATCAAGATTGAACTTTTTCAATAGGTCAAAGATTTATTTTGTAAATTATCTAAATTTTGTAAAAAAAATTCATAACTTAAGAAACAAAGAATACGTTTTAATGGATTTAAAAACGCTTTTATATATTAAAGAGTTGGAAAAGCAATTAATTTATTTTTTATAATTAATTTTTCAACTAATAATAAGTTTGGGTAGAAATAATAAATGAAATAAAGATCAAGTATTTAAAATTCTATTTAGCTGAAAGTGTCCTTTTGAAGAATTGTCCTGATACCCAAAGGAACAGAAGTGTTTTGCATTTTGCAAAATATGCTATTTCAGGCGAGAAACTGTTCAAAGGATTGGATGTTAAGCAATTTTATTTGACTGGGTTTGCGCATCCGTAAATAACTGCTACCTCAAATTTAGAGCACATTTTGTGCCAGTAGATAAACTTATACGGATTTCAAATATTTTTTCAAATTGTGTGTATTTAAAATGTTAAAGAGGCTTGAAGATATAATATTAATTCAAAAAACATAATCTTTAGTTTGCATATGGTGAAGTTTTGCATACCTTACCGATATACGCATTACGAGAAACGAATAGAGCGTACGCACAAATGAATCACGCATAAAAGAAGCCTCTCTATAGCAAAATAAAGAGTTTCGATCAGTTTTGGACTATGAAATGTCACTTAGGATTTTTTACACTTTATTTTTTAATTTATTTTTAGATGGCGTTAAAATCAAAACAATTTTTACATTTCTACAGGATTAAATAGTAGTTTTGTAACAAATAGAAAGTGAATGTCTTAAAAGTATAACGTAATAGAAATTAAATTTAGATTATTGCCCCTTATATTAAATTTTGATTTTGGGAGTTTCAGAGCATATATGCGTCTCCCGCGTATGCATAAAATCATTCGCTTGTTGCTTTAAACAACGTGCTGGTTTTTTACACTGGTTTTCTTCCTCTGAAGAATTCAAAAGTTTTTACGGTTAGGTAGTGCTCTAGCGACCCGATTCTATGTGGTTAGTAATCAAGCTATCACTAGACAATAAGTTTGTTTCCCAAATTGGGAGCGTTCGCGTTAGAATTGTATCGTTCACTCAGATTTATATATTGTAACATAAATTCTTGTAAAATAATATATATAACAAGGTATAGATATTCTTTTGTAACAAGGGCCGGTAGGTGTTTAGTGGGATGGAAAGTCCAGTTAGACTTGGACTCAGCATTCCGGGCGGGCCACGATATCCGAAAGGATGAAGTATAAAGTATAGTCAATTAGTGGGATGGAAAGTCCAGTTAGACTTGGACTCAGCATTCCGGGCGGGCCACGATATCCGAAAGGATGAAGTATGAAGTATAGTCAATATGGCCAGAAAACAACTTAATTAATTAATTAATTTAAAACAATTTTGAAGTATACAAAATATTTGTAAAGAAATATTAATATTTAACATTCATGGTATATTATAACATTTTTTGTTGAAAATTGTCTTTTTCAAAATCAAAATTGTCTTTTTTTTTATTTTAGAATATTTTTACAATTTCAGTTAGTTTTTGAAATTCTTCCATAGGCAATATTACATGCAAACATTTATTTTATATTTTAATTTTTTTTTATATATTTTGTTTTTCAAATATTTTGTGCTTTTTTCAGCTAAAATCTTTTTATGTTTTTTAAATCTAATTAATTTTAATTTTTTTAAAGTGCTTAATCATCTATATAAGTTTTAAATAGAAGTATTTAACTATCTATACCATTTTTAGTTGAAAATTGTCTTTTTTAAATTCAAAATTGTCAGTAGTTGTATGAGTATATAAATGAGTATGTGGTTAAGATAGTGTTTGTAGACTTAGTAATGTTCAACGCGTTATTTGATTAGTTGATATTAGTGAATGATTTATTGAAAACAGCCAATTATATTACAGATGAAAGCATATATAGCAATGTTTGTTATTTTCAACGATTGATCAAAATGGTTAAATTATAGTTTACGAAGCTTATAATTATCGGCTTTGCAGTTTACTGCAAGTGTAAACAATAATAAAACAGATTTGATTAAAAAAACTGAATGAAAATTGCACCAACAATAAGGAATGTTTGTTTAACAACTGTTATATTCGTGCAACAAGAAAGAGTACTACCAGAAAGACGGTTTGTGTTACAAGAAGAGAAAACTAGAGGAAATTTGTGTTGTAAATGTGATGGGCTTTTCGGAGCTGTGTGGCAGTGGTTCGTGCTCGTGCACAGAAGGGAAATTCAATGTGGAGAGCGAAGGTAAGAAGCCTTGCAGAAGAAAGAAGATCAAGGAACCATGTTCGCAAGACAAGGAATGTGTGAGTGGGTATTGCAAGCAAGAGTACTCCAATAATAATAGGAGAGAAGTTTGGGTTTGTGCATTGAATAGAGTATTTCAAAGTTACGTAGATAATCGTGTTGCAATCAAAAATGGAGGCATTATTATCGAATGAACGAAAAAGTAAAAGAAAGAAATGCAAAGGTGTTGATTTTTTGAATAGGAATTAAGAAAATGGGCAGCAAAGAAATCAAGCCAATTTGAAAGCACAAAAATATGATTGTTAAGATAGAAATAAATGAAAGGTGGAGAAACTTGAATGAAAGGTATCTACATCGGCCTAGTTGCAATTCTATTCTTTCTGGTTGTATTGTTTATCACATATAGGTGGAATTATTTGAAAGAAAAAGGCAAACCTCCGCCCTATTAGCTCACCAATAACTACTGAAATACACAATTCGAACTTTATGATTCGTTGACAAAATATAAACTATAGTATCGGTATAATACACTTATAAATTATATATATTGTTTATACTATTTTTAATACTATTTTCATATTTAAATTATGTTTTTTTATGTAACGAATTATTAATAATATATATAGCATATATATAGCTCCACTCGAAACATAAAATGATTGCTAGATCAAAAAAACGCTCCGAGAGAAGCCAGTTGTAATGGAGTAAAGTAGTCGATATGGACATAACTCTCCAACAACGAATGGGATATGCTTGAAGACAAGCACACCTTGTGCAAACTAAAATGAGTATATAGGCGAAGATAATATAAATAAAAGAAATAATTTGTATTAGTGTGAATATAACTTAATCCATTAAGTTTAATTGTGTGTATGAACTTAAAATATGCAAATAAATACTTTTCCTTTAAACCCAAATCAGGAAATATGAAGGAGAAAGAGAATTATGAGGTTTTCTTTTTTAACACTTAATTACAATGATAATAATTTATTAAGACGATGTAAATGAAGTAGTTAACTTAATTAAAGATCAAGTGAAAGAAAACATGGAGACACGCAAAGCATCAAAATGGAAAGGAGGAAAAGAAGTTGAAGGAGCAGCTTCTCAAACACCAAAGCAGGAGACGATATTGAATTTGCAGGGCGTTATGGCTCGCTTTGCAAGTGCACCTTTCACGAATTGGGTGAACACATCGATATCACCAACTCCAGCCTTGTTGAGCGAAGGTTTATGCGCCGCGGCGCTCATCCTTCCCAAGTGTTGATTCGATTCGCTTTCCATTGAGCCAAAAGAAGGAGCAAAGTGTTTCACTTCCTTCAAAAAGTAACAAAAAAGTCATTTTAAATATGGATCATTATAATAATGCATTTATGCCTATAACTTCCCGAAACCTTTTTATGGTTGAACTAAGGGGAGACAAAAACAGACATTTTGGGAGACATTGCACAACATTTTCAATTAAATATACTATTGTGTTATATAAGGAATCGAAATTATGAAATGAGTTTTAATTAAATAAAAAGTATGGCTTTTTAGGATTTGAATTTGCCAAAGGGATAGACAGAGTGATAATAAAAAATTAATAACTTTCAGGTTATACAACTAGCCAACATTGAAAGTTTAACTTGCCTATTCCAAACGCTTTCTCAATCAGCACACATGTACAAAATCTCATTCAATACCACTAAGAATTCTCTATTTCACTTCACTCGAAAACACTCACCTCACAAAAAGCATTTGCTTACCTCACTCTAAAACTGTAAAATAGTACCTTGGACTAACATTCCACATTGGATTTGAGCACTTTAAAAATCTCCACACCAAATTTTCAAAAATACTCTTCTCTGTGAATAAAGCAATCTAGAATTTTTATGTTTTTTTTAACAAAATATTTCAGACTCGATTTTTAAATGAGAGTATTTCAAATTTGCTAATATTGTGGAGAGATTAGTCTTCCTTTGGGGCTTATCTCCTCCCTGTAGTATTTATGTTTTTTAGATTTTTCATGTGTCATGAATTGTGTATGTGATTCACAATTCTAAATCAATTCACCAAAGATAAAAAAAATTTCAATTTGGGATACGGTTAGGAAAAGTAGAATATGTATGCCACATGTTCTACAGCTGGCATGCCTAAAAAGTTTTGGATTGACTGGATGTAAAAGTATGTTTTCATCAACACAGTATTCCTCTTTAAGCATTTACATTCTACATAAGCATTGCAAAAAACATTTTGAGCCTGTTTATGTGGGGTCTAGACAATATCTTTCAAGATTTGTTACATTTGCATAAAAAACAACCGCAAACAATCTTAAACAAATATACATACGGGGTAATTCAAAAAAAGGCCTCGAAATTTTAGCTGTTATATTATGGCTTCGAGATGATGGCCAATAGCGATTTTTACAAATTTTTTCTACATTGCAGCTGATAACAGCCAAGTAATTATAAAAGCTAATCGAAGTGCTTACCCATATGTTGCGAGATAGGCAGGAATAGCTTTATAAGTCCTCTAGCTTAGCTCTAGCTGAAAGGAAATTTTATCCCAGATACATAAGCAAAAAATCGTAGAACCATTAATTTAGCAATGTTTTCGAAAGACATGGCATAATCATATGGCTAATAATGCAATCAAAACAAAATACGCTATCAAAACAGCTTACTGTTATCCTAGGTTAAGCTTTTGCTAGGTTTACATTTGCTGAAAAGACTATTATAATTACACAGACAGTCAAAAATAATATTTTTGAAGAAATTGCAATGATATAAACGAGGGAAATGAAGCAGAGTTCTTGTGTTATAATACAGTGTATAGAGTTTGGATCAGAAAAAAATGAGCATTCGATAAATAATCGTTTTTGAATGAAAAAACACAGGAATTATAAAAATGAATGGAAGCAATACTCATAAAATGAGAGCTGAAGTAGACATAGCCAAAGAAAAATTTGAGGTGTTCTAATTAATTTATTCAAGGAGAAACAATTAGAAGTCTCCCAAAGCAAGATACAATCGTTTAAATGGGGATAGGTATAGGAGTAATAAAACAATTTTCGAAGTGTGTTGTTAAAGAAAGGAGCTTGCTTCTTAAATAAACTAGTGTAGAATCTTATCTTGGAACGGACATTCCTGCAATGAAATAGTGGAATGATTATTCCAGGAAAGTTTTGGGTTTTAAAGTAATTTCAAGATAATTGAAAGAATTTACGAAGGGTAGAAGATGACTATCAAGAAATTTTTTTGGATATGAGGTAATTTTAGAGGTGGGAAAAACATACATTTGCATTTTTCATAATTAAAGTTCAACCGATTATGTGAGGACCATGAAGATAAAACTTCTTTGTTTCAGATTTATATTACAAAAATCGTTCAATAATGTTGTTGATAAATATAAAATATTTTTTGAGTTATAATTTCAAAAAAAAGTTTTATCCTAGTTAAATTTTTGTTAGAAAAAAAACGTAAAGAAGGATTTACAGATTTATGCAATAATTTTTTATAAGATGTTAAACAGTTTTATTCTGAATTTTTCAATAGATGACATTAAACGAAGATGCAATATGGAAGAATATTGAGAAGTGTATGAACTTTTTAATTGAAAAAAAATATTAAAATAGATGATTCAAAACTATTTTATCCATTTCTATGTTTGAAATATTTTTTGAATGAAGAAAAAGAAAATTCCAATTTTAAACGGAAAAAACAATTGAAAAATGGACAAAGTTTTTAAAAAATTGCGATTCTTTGAGAACGTTTCAGAGATATTCGAAATAACTCAATATGTATTTGGAAGCTAAGCACATAATGCAAATGCGGAGAGTAAAAAATCAATCGACTGATTGTAGAAATCAATTATTTATTGAAACTGTAAAAAGCATTCTGATTGTATATTCTAACTTTAAGAAATTTAATTGTGATTTTTGTCAATACCTTCTTCAAAATTTTTTTGTACCAACAGATTTGATCAACAAGGCCGTCTTGTCCAGATTATTTTGTTAAATGTCCTACTTTTTTTGTTTTAAATCTGGCAACCCTACTAATGATTATTAGATTTAACTAAAAAAGTTAGTAAAATAGGTGTTCCATAATCAACTAATCTAGTTTGTAAACGTACTAACTTTATACTGCTTTCAAATGATATCTATATCATGAAGAAGAAATATTAAATAACAGTGAACATTTTCCTTCAAAACAATTAAGTAAAATTTTTCAAAAAAAACGTATTGTTATTCTATTATATACACAAAGATTCCAGGCAATCAGATTGTTTCCATGAAATAAACCCGCAATTTCAAGGTTAAGTGATTTGAATCTTTGTGAAGAATTTTGAAAGGGTGCTTTCAATATGTATGTGAAATATTGTTTGAAAATTTTTATTTTAAATGAGTTTTTTCAGTATTTTATTATACTTCAATTGATTTCAAATAACACCACTCAATTTCGTAACAGAAATAGCATATGTGAGTATTCAGGAGCGGAAAAGGGGGGGGGGGGGGAGCGTAGTGGTACCCTCGCCCCCGGATGCGTCCCCTTGCTTTATAGATTCTGGAACTATGCTAACTGAATTATTTTAATTTTATCAATACTTCCATACTCCATAAGAAGGTTATATTATGTCATGGCTGTATATGAAAAATGCAGTCTTCTGAGTTTTGGATCTGCATAAAACAAACTATGTTATTTTAACTATATATATTCTCTCTCTCTCTCAAAATTTTTCAAAACTACAAACGAAATCGATCATTGAAAAAAAAGAAAAGATTGGTATAGGTAAAATTCTAGAATCGGTGTATCTTTTAAATAAGTATGATTTGTGAAAACAATAAAGGACGGATAACTAAACCCCATCGGTGACAAGGGGCACTAAAACATATATTATGTAAAATTGGCTGAACTATGCTATCTTGAAATTTCGGAAAATTCCCTAAAATTGCTAGCTGTATCTTTTGATACTATATTCAAGTTGGTCTCACATGGCCCATCCATATGAAAAACTGTCTAGCAATATCAAAAGTAAATGTATTTCAGCGTATTCATTTTAAAATTGAATTTATCTCTAACTAGCTCTAAGATTAACCCTAAATCTAACTCTAACATTAATCCTAACACAAATTCAACAAATTGTCACGTGTCACATTCGACCAATTGTCGTACATCGATATTTAAATGCATCTTTGAACATTTATAATCCTATGCAACACTTTTAAATACATAATTTTATTAATAAATATGGCTACTTGATAGAAAATATCAATCGAAATTTCCATTGATGATAAAATTGTCTCGTAAAATATCGTTCAAATTATAAATAAATACGATATAGACATGCGTGAAAGAGTCAATCGAATTAGTGATTGATGTCTGATCAGTTTTTTCCAAAAAAATAAATCATTCACGTCTTAAACATCAAAATGTTAAAGAGTTCTCACTTTTTAAAATAAAAAATTTTGAATGCATTTTAATTCACATTTTCCAATCCAAATATTGAATCAAAAATTTCAAAGAAACCCTGGTCATTATTAGGGCGAACAAAAATTGACCTAATAACTCAAAAAAAGTTTTTCTAACTTGCAAAAGAGAACTGAAGCCTGATAGCGTTTTTAACAGAGTTGCGGAGGCATGAAAAAAATTTTCTGGCTCCGAAGTTATGTTTTATTAGCTCCGGTGTGAGTTTCGACACGCTCGTATAGTTAAGTGTATATTTTTAAAAAATTTAATAAAAAATAACCAAGAAAAGAGTCGGGATTAGAGAATATATGCGAGTTTTATTTGAAATTAACATTTGCGCTAGCTTTCATCTAAAAAACGTCTTTGAAATGTGAGTGGTTAAATCATGCGAAGTCAGTTAGTGGAGGGAGGCGTATTTAATTTTTTACGGCTTCGGTCCATGTAGAAAAATTCAGCGGCTAAGCCATCGCAGCCCTGATTTTTAGTGCTTTTTAAATCATTTAAGGCCTCTTTTTCTTCTATAAATAATAAAAAGAACAAAATTTAACTTAAAAACTTCAAAGTTATTGACCCATATACTTCAAAATGTTGATTTTATTTGTGAAAAAATTCACTTAAAAATTATTTTAAGCTTTTTTATTTAGAAGAATTGAAATACACAGAAAATAATTAAATATATTAAAAGAAAATTTCTATATTTTGGTAGAAGCTTTTTTAACATCGAAAATGAGCTTTCTACAGGACAAGTTGTAGCTTGACAATTTTGTAACTCTGCATAAGTACTGGGAGAAATGTTTAGCTTTTTCAATTCTATAATATCTTTAATATCGTTCTTTTCAAACCTTTTATTCAAATAATTTTTAATTCCACAATCATCGTGATCAAACTTGATAGAGTAAAAAAGTTTTGATGCATCTTTTATGCTAAAAGAAGTTGACTCAACGAACTGCGCTAACTGAATATAGTTTTCTTTTATGTTAAGCAGTTGTTTATGTCATTTTAAACAACTGATGCTTTCTCTTTCTTAACCAAAATTCCGTTTTTGCATTCAAAAGAATTGACAATTTCTTTTACTTTTGGTAAGTGATCGCAGTAGTAAGAAGCAGCGTTCAGCCAGCTTGACCATCTTGTAACAATTGGAGAAAAACTTGAGCAAAAAAGTTTATAAAAAAATTGACTTTAAAAAAAAAAATTTACTTTATTGACACCTTAAAAAATTTAAAAATAATAATCGAAAATTAAGTTAAATATAACAAATAATTGCTTCTAACAACCTAAAAAATAAAAATAAAAAATTGACTTTATTCACCCTAGTCATTATATAAGTTTATTTCTACAACTGAATTTTCTTTCCACAGAAAGATAAAAATGCGTCATTTCGAGACGAGGATGGAGAGGTCAAACTCTTCTTTAATAGGTGTTGGGGTGTGCTCAGGTAATTATTAGTTATATTAATTTTTAAGTCTTTTCCATATAAGAAATATAAAATATAAGCGTTAAATCTCTAACCCGCCCCCTCCCATTTTTTACCCAAATCCATCACTGAGTATGTATATAAAGTACTTTTATTAAGGTTAGCAATGGTGCGTTCGTTATTGTTTCAACTATAGTAATTTAATTAAAGGCGGTTGATTCAATCCTTATTTTGGAATGGAATGCTTGAGGTAGATGTTTTTTTAATTGATCCAATAGTTATTCTTACTAGTAAAATTATAAATCATCTATCTTGCTCCTAGTGAAAAGCTGAGATCTTGAAAGAACGTGAGTATGTTTTTTCACAGAAAGTATTTTAAAAATCAAGGTTACTTTTCCAACCTGCATCGCAATTCGCCAACAAACTTAAATCCCTTACTGGAGATTGCTGGAAGGAAGTTTCGTCGTAGTAGGAGTAAAGTGGAACAGCTTTCGCGGATACCAACACCACCATAAACATCGTGAAGAAAGCAAGCACTTTTTTTTTCTCTTTCATTTTCGAGAGTTCTTACGAGTGAGGAGTAGATATGGAAGGAGAGAATAAAATGAAGGAATTACATTATTGGTATTCTCATTTTTCTTTGCTCTCGTATCCAATTAATATTTAATAATACAATGTGACTTTATCAAGTACACATCCATTTGGAAAAGGTAATTCCTGGTATTCCTTCGATATATCTGATTACTACTAGTGCTATGGCATTACCGCGTGAGTATGTTGTATTAATATTATCTCTTTATCGAGATAAAATGCTTAATTAAAAGATATGAAAACTGATTTGCATTCAGATTATATATAGCAAATAATAAGGTAAGTTTAATTGGAAATATGATAAAATACAAAATATTTATGCCTGAATGAGTGGTGATAAATGCTATTTGCTCGCCTATATCTCGTGCATTTGCGTATTAAGCACAAATATGCAAAGATATTAGCTATTGAAAACGATTACCTATATATTGGATATGGAAACTCGGAGAAGAAGTTAACAAGTACCCTAATGGTCATGAAATCTAGTACTTTGCTAACAAAAACTTTATTAATTTCAACCTAATCATTTCTGTCGCAAAAACTTTTTCAAATCGTAACAAAATTGGAAGAAAATTTTTTACTATAATATATTGTATATACCTAGCGTAATATCGCTAAATATGAGTGTGTTAGTGTTTCATATGTGTACATGAGGGAATATTTTGAATCGAACACGTATTCTCCTCATGCGATCATAATTATTTGCATTACGCCATCAAAAATTCCATAACTTCTTTTTCATGTGAGATATAGAATTTGGAATCTCTTTTTAAAGTTATGTATGATATATGCGTGTTTGTGATACAATATACGTGGTACTGTATTAAAGTTGGTGTCGATTCTGTATAGAGAGAATCATAGAATCATAACCAGTATCATGATCTCAAAACTAAAGAAGCACAAAAATCAGTATATTTTCAATAATTGTAGCGATGAAAGCTTCGCTGGTATACATCAGGAAAACGAGCAGAGTTTCGTAAAAAAATTAAGAAATAAGCTTCGCAGTACCCTTCCTATCGAGGCAACACAATAAAATGAAAATCCGCCTACATAGTAAAGGTAAAGGTACCTTGGGGTATTTTCATCGAGAAGGCCAGAGGCCGCTTGTATCGAGCTATGAGAAAGTTGCAGGGAGCGGGATTCGAACCCAAGACTTTGAATTTCGAAGTCACACGCTCTACCCAACCTACTCACACTAGTAGAAACTAGGAGTAAAGAAGTTTACAGCCAGAAGTCATGTACACCATGCTCTTTAGCGTTTGACAGATATGCCAAACAACTATATTCATATTTCAATGAATCATGAATGCTACTGGAAACTAAAGCAATCTTTCCATAGATAGCTAAACGCGCCTGTATCTACAAAGATTTTTACTAGACAGAATCAGAATTAAAATCGGATTTTGAGAATCAAAATCAGGATCTTAGAAGGAAAAAAAATCAAATTTATTAAAAATTCAAAAAATCAGAATCAAAGAAGGACCAATATCTATAATCTGCCTTAACCCTATAATGTTATCTTGGCCGAACAATTCGTCGCCCAACGATTCTGAAATAGATATTTTGTCGAAGGCTAGTTTTTCGAGAACGATTGTTTTGTTGCATAAATGTATCCTGTATTGTTGAAAGTAAACAAATAATCCCCCCCCCCTCTATTAAAGAAATTATAATCGTGAAAAAAAAAGAGAATTTTTATTTTTGCCTTTTGTAAGAGAAACTTTAATATACTAAAATAAAACGCAATAAATATAATGATTACACATTTTTATTTAAAGATTAACACTGGTTTTATTGAAATAGATATGAAACTTTATAATTAGACTGGAATTATATAAAGGCAATAAGAAAAATATTAGTTTTCCCTTACTAATTAAATAACTCTTGTCCAAATATTCACTCATGAATCAGTAAAATTTTCGCCCCCCCCCCCTGAAAACACATTGGGGGGGCAAATATAATATTTAAAATCGTGCAAATTGCAAAGTATAGGTAATAACTTTTGTAACATCGTATGAGGTAGCAAAATATGAACAGAAAGTTTTGTATTTTTTGATTTTTTAAATAAAATTTTTCGATTTTTGATTACAAAATTTTATTTTGATTATTTGACAAATATATTATTTTAATATCGTGAAAAAATTGCAAAAATATAGGTAACTAATGACTTATTTAACATCGTCTTCCCGAATGAGGTATTTCAAATCTTACATCTAGCAAAATTTGAACTGACAAGTTGGAGATGAACCATCACAGTATACAGGTTGGAGATGAATCATCGTAGTATACAGGTTGGAGATAAATCATCGTAGTATACAGGTTGGAGATAACACTTAAGTTGTCTACCCGCGTTCAACCGTACAGGTTATGAGATTATATCAATATTTTAATAATATATAGATATTGTTGTAAAAAAACTGAGACAATTTTGTATCCATTACTCCTAAAATTATTATTTTAGGACAATTTTACCCACTAGTATGATAAATAAGTAAGAGATAGATAAAAATACACGAATAATTCAAAAAGATCTTTGGTCTTAAAGATAATAATTTAAGAATTTTTCTATACATATAGAAAACAAATAGGGAGAGCAACTTTCAAATAATCTTCTGGGTTATATTTCTATTTTATGTTAAACATAAAATTTTTTATATTTTATCTTGATCCATAAAACTTATCTTAAAAAAATTACAGAATTTTTTTTAAAAAACTCAAAAAGAAAATCAATTTTAAGGCCACAATTTCCCATTTTAGCAGTTTTGGCAAAAATGACACCTACTTTACGAAACATTTGATTATAGCAGTGGTTGGCAAAGTGGTCCATACCAAATTTGGCTATGGTTTTTTTACTGTATAGTAGTAAGAAATCTAGCTTAGTATAGCATAGGATAATGAAATATTTTTGGTTTGTATTTTTTCTCTAAATTGTTGGACATCGATTAATGTTTTTATGAAACATTTCTATGTGGGGGTGGGGGTCGATGTGAAGACAAATGTTCTATGAAGGGGTCGACGGGTAAAAAAGTTTGCCGATCGCTGCATTAGAGTAATCTGGGAATTATTAGAGGAGCTTGGCACTCTTTGATCCCATATAGATAGAGATATAATAGAATCAGCCCTTAGTCAGAATATCCTATATAGACTACTTAAATTTCAGTGAAGGGAACGGCTTTTTGAAAATGTTTGGCAAGAATCGGACTCAATGCCTTTTTATATTGGAATAAAGATTTCTGAAAAAAACAGTGCATGTAGTTGGATTTTGAAAGGTGTGGATTACTTATGATTATTAATCAATAAAAGAAAAAATCAATACAATTTATTTAGATTTCAGAACTTTTATGAAGCTCAATTTTGTGTAATCAGTAAAGCCAAGATCTGTTAACTTAATCCTGCCATCTGAACACTTTATTTTTCTTCGATTCATAACAAAAGAGTACCTTTTCCAAAAATGCTTTGCGCTGAAATTTTTCACATTAAGTTTTGAGATATAAGACTTTTTTAAATGATTAAAAGTTGCTGACTTGGGCAGGAAAAGATTCACCACTTTTTTATCATCTCTTTCAATGTCAACCTAAAATAATTATTAAGAATAAGGATCAATCTTTTATACAATGGTCGAAAAAAAGAAAGTAAGGAAAAAATAACGAACAAACAATTCCTTCGCAGAAAAAAAACTGACAAGAATATCAGTCATCAAACAGGCTTAGTGGTGAAATGGTTCTAGCAGAAGAAATAATTTCAGAAACAATTACATATATGCATATTTATCATTTAAATTTTACATTAAATCATGATTATAAAATTTATATGGCTTGAAAATTTTTTTTAATTTGTATAAAAATTGCATCTTTTCTTGAATTTAATACTAAGTACAAAATCTATTACTTTATGGTTCGTAATACTATAAAAAATTAAGGGGAAATATCTAAGAATTTCAACACAATCGTTGTGAGAATGATGGAGGTGAAATGTGTTGAAAATTAACGTTGCATTTTTGCTATTTTATTGAGATTATTCCTTTACTAAGATATTATTTTAGGCTGTTTATCTTGTATTTCTGATTCTTAACAAGATGGAATGAAGATAATATCGGCACATTCTTATTATCTTTACTTTACTTTGGAGAAGAAATGTCATTTTAATGAGATTACATTTAAATATCCAACGCGTGTCTGTTTTACAAGGAGGTTTACTCTATCACATAATTTATCAAAAATTATATAAAGAAATGTTTTAGATTAGTGACCACAAAACTCGATCTCAGAAAACTCAGATTTGAAAGTTTGATCTCAAAAACTGGATCTCAAAAAAACTTTTTGAGAAAAATCGAGAAAATGAGTAAGTTAGTTAGTCATATATTTTGAATTTTTTTTTAGCTTCAAATTGGTTAAAATCCGCGAGCTATATTGTCAAGTGAAAGACCCAGTTTTCTGAGAACGAATTTTCTGATATCAAGTTATTCTATATGATATTTTTGTGTATATTTCATTTCCCATGCTGATGCTCTTTTACAGGACATGATCACTTTTTTACAATTTTGGACTTTAATATTCAATGTAAATTTAAGACCTAGTATTCCAAGATCGAATTTTCGAATATACAAAAAAACTATCAAAGAAGAATTCTTATTCTGTGAACCCCTTTTGGAAAGAACAGAAGCCATCGACTGGAATTGGTGAATAATTTCTTTGCTAAGCATAACTTCGATTGGAAAAACATCTTTGTTCTTTGTGTACAGACCGGGCACCTGCAATGCTTTGCAACAAATCTGGGTTTGCTACGTTAGTGCAGAAAGAAGCTCCTCAGGCTTTTGTGACACATTGTTTTTTACATCGGCATGCATTGGCGTCAAAGACTCTGCCACCAATTTTGAAAGAAGTCTTTTCTTCTTGCGTGAAAGTAGTCAACTTCATCAAATCCAAATCTGTGAATCATCCTTTCTTCAAAAGATTTTGTCCTGAAATGGGATCACAATATGAAGTTTTCTCTACCACACAGAAGTTTGGTCGCTTTCAAGAGGACATATCTTGAAACGCGTTTGAACTTTGAGTAGAAGTTTCATTATTTTTGAACGAAAAAGAAAGCCCACTTTCCGAACTTTTTGATAGTGAAGAGTTTATTTAGCAGATATTTTCAGCCTTATGAATAATGTGACATTTGCGATTCTAGGAAATGATGTTACCAATATGGATGCTTCAGAAAGACTCCAAGCCTTTCTTGGAAAGCTGCCAATGTGGAAGAGAAAGTTGAATGCAGGTAACTATGCAAACTTTCCGATGTTAGAAGAGATACTTTTACAGAATGGAATCGGAAGTGTCAAATCCATGTCTATTTCTCTGCAAGAACAATTTTGCAAACATTTGAGTACTCACCCTTTCAAAAATTACTTCTGCGTAGGTGACCTTAAAATTGAAAAATGTTTAGTTAGCCCTTTCCTTGCCGATAGACTCCATTAGTGATGAAGACCTTGCTAAGGATGATCTCATTGATCTGAGCTGAGAACATCATCATCATCATTCATTTTGTTTTAGAAGGTGGGTTGTGCTATTTGGAGCGTGCACCTTCCTTATGGATACAAACTTCAAACTTTCCATCGCTTTCTTCCATCTATCTCTATCCTTTATGTCAATTTCGTACATACTCATATCCTTTTCAATGCATTCTTCCATTTCAGACAAGGCCTACCGCGCTTCTTCCTTCCATCAATCTCCATCTTTATTACCTTCTTTATCCAATCTTCATCATCCCGTCTCTCTACATGTCCTGCCGATCTCAATCTGTTCTTTGCTAATTCACCTTCTAACATTCTTACATTCAACCTTTTTCTAGCCTCTTCAAAATCCCTCCTTTTCGCTATCATTCTCAGCATCTTTCTTTCTGCACTCACAAGTCTTTTTTCATCAATTTTTCGTAACGCCCACGTCTCGCCTGACACAGCTTTCATAAATCCTCCCTTTGCAATACTCTGGTATATCTTTTTCAGAACTCCCTCTAATTCTCTGAACTTCATCCATGCACATTTTATTCTTCTGCTTACAGCAATCTCACATGATCCATCCTCCTCTAAAGTGTCTCCTAAATAATTGAAAGAATTTACAACTTCATACTTACCTTGTTTCTCATATCTTTCCATTTCAACTGATTTTGTTTTACATTTGCGACATTTGAATCCATTTTTAAAAGCCCGCTCCAACTTTATATTTTTAGCAATACCGCTACATCTTCTGTGTATCCACTTATCACAAGTTCTACATTCTATAGAATTCCAACACCTTTTCCACATACACCATACGACCATTTCCCTCTTAAACCTTCTTTAAACGAGTTTTCTCGGCATGTCTTCATAATTTTCGTTTTTTTCTTGTTGACTTTCAAAACAATGCTTTCCAAAACTACCTCCCAATTTTTAAGTCTATCCTCTAAATCTTCCTTTGATTGCGCCATCAAAACAAGGTCATCCGCTTACAGGATCTCATATGGTAAGCCTACTTTCATATCTTTTACCGTTTCATTCAATACAATTGTAAACAACAGTGGGCTCAAGACTGAACCTTGATGTAGACCAATCTTTATCTCAAACCAATCATTTACTCCGTACTTTGTATTTACTTTCATTTTCGTTCCCTCATACATATTCATCACCAGTTTCACCAGACCTTCTTCAACGCCTGCCCGTCTCAGAGACCACCTGACAATTTCTCTCGGAACCGTATGAAACGTGAGCTGAGAACAAAGGAAATGTTACGAAATGAGTTTAACGCAAAGAGCATTGAAGAATTCTGGTGTGCACTAATAAAAGCCTATCCTCGTCTGGTAAAGCAAGCGATGTGTGCTCTGATTCCCTTTGCTACCACTTACCCATGTGAGACGGGTTTCTCTTCACTCGTTTCTATCAAGACAAAAACAGAAATCGATTAGATGTCAGAGATTATATACGTGTAACATTATCGAAGACCACTCTACAGTTTCCTCTTCTTATTCAGGGCAAAGAACAGCATCCGTCTCACTAAAAAACTTTCCAGCAAATTTAAGGTTTTTGGTTTAATTTACAAAAAAACAAATATGTTACATTTTCACATTGTTTCTTGTGTTCATATATTGATTTCATAAATTTCATTAGATTTGAATAAATAAACTCCTTTTATGAAAGGTCATCTTTTTATGTGTATTTTACTAGGTAAGGGGTCCGCGAGTTCTACCAGATTCTAAAAGGGGTCCGTGACTGAAAAAGTTTAAAAACGCCTGCACTAGATTTTCTCATCTTCTGTCACAGTGATTCTATTTCTCTTTCTCTCTTCTCTGTTTTTCTCTTCCGCTTTCTCTGCTAAAACTCAATCATTCACTCAAGCTCATTCAAGCTCTCTTCTTTCATTCAAGCCATCTTCTCTTGTTAAGCTCTCCTATCTTATTCAGCTCTCTTCTCTCCGGTGACGTAGCTAGGCTGGGGCATGAGGGGCCGTGCCCAAACTTCTATGTACCGCATGGTGCCCCCATTCATCTTATGCGATATCAGTTTTCGAAAATTTCTCCAATGAAAGGATCAAGAAAGTATAAATAATGTTGCGCAAGTTTTTTGTTTTTAAATTGTGCCCCCCCCCCCCGCCTATCAACTTTTTTCTGGCTACACCACTGCTTCTGTCTAATTTGCATTTAGAGTTAAATTAACCCATTTAAGACCAAGCAAAGCAGACGATATCTAAAAAACGCAGACGATTTATATTCAAAGTCATTGAAAAAAGCAGACGAGGATGAAATTACTTATGTTCCAAAATAGGAACATTGGTTGTAAATGGGTCAAAATAGTTTTCAATCGTTATAATTTTATATAAATAAATATTGTTAGACTCGCGCTAGGAATTTTTTTTCAACAAAAGTAACTTAATCTTTATCACTACGTTTGTTACATTTTGTAACATTTGAAAACTTTAAATTTTTCAAGTAAAGAAATTTTTTTCAATAGTTATTTGAGAATGAATATTTTGACTAGCTATTCAGTTTAAAAGCAAGAATACTCTATTTGCTGATATTTTTTATAATGTTCGATTGTTAAATTTTATAAGTAACATTGTACATAATCAAATCACTTTTTTAAAGAAAATTTGTTGATTATTATAATAAAAATATAATATCGAAACAAAATGTTTAAGTTGCTAAAAATGTACTTAATCCATTTATAACAGCTGTCAGAATTTTATTTGTGGAGAAAAATATTCAAAAAAACGCTATGATTCTCGTATACTTTGATTTATGTTAGTTTAAATAATTTTTTAATGATTTTGTATTTTTAGACTTAAATAATTTTATAAAAAGTGATTAAACTACCATTTTTGTATACTATGATTCTTTACAATATATAAAAAACACAAGTGCTACTAAATCACCCTATAAGGGTTAGCTACTTAAATGTTAGCTTTTGTAGTTTATAAAAATTTGAAAATATCAAATAAACTCTCATTCTAGATGCCTCCTATTATTTTGAAATTATTCTGAGAACAGAGGGTTCGATTTTAAAATAGTGAAAATTGCTTTATTAGTTTATTTTGTTTCCTTTCTCTCTTATGTTAATTATGTAGCAAATTTTTCAATTTTGAGTAAAAGGTAAGGTACAGCGGGTGTATTTTCATTGACAAGACACTGCACCAATGTCAAACTATGAACAAATTCATATCGATGAGGGATCGAATCCAGAGGCTTCTGTGCTGAGTCCATCATCTCAACCAACCTGCCATGCCACCCATAGAGTATGCTGTAGGGCAGTGGTTCCCAACCGGGGGTCCATGGAAGAATTTGAAGGGGTCCATGGAAATTCTACTTCAAACTACTTATGCTGAATCTCCTTTAATATACTTCTATTTTCCAAATCAATATAAATATATACAGTAAAACCTTTTTAAGACAGCCACCCGTGGGACCAGAAAAAAGTGGCGCTCTTAGCAGGTGGCTGTTATATTAAGGTTCTTTCTTATTAAGTAAAATATTTGTCATAAAATAATTTGTAAGATATTAGAAGAGTTTACTTATCAATAAATATGTTTAAAAAGTATTTTAAAAAGTGTAAAAAATTTATTTGAAAAAATTATTTAACATTAAAAAAACTTGTTATTGTTGTTTGTTTTGTAAAGCTTTTGATTCTTATTTTAAGGGCTATATCTTCCATGTCGAAACAATGTTTTAGCATTTCACTATTTCCTTTTTGCAGAGCATATTGCTTACATATTTGAATGCAGTCTTGTACTTGAGATAAAGAAGGTGTTTTACCTGATTCCTCAACTTGCGCTTCATTATCACCATCATCAATATTATCGTCATCACCTGAGTCTTTTTCGACATCGCGAAGAATATCTAAAGCTGACCGATTCCAGTCAATAGCATAGTTTGAAGTAGGAACGTCACTGTCTATCTGGGCGAGACATTTAAATTTTAATCCAAACAAATCTTCGGAAAGGGATGAAACTGATGGAGAAACATCTATTCTTTCTTCTAAAATATCATCACCAGTCTCTTCGCTTTCGCAAGTGAATCCACTTCGAGTAAAACATTTATAAATTGTTGAAGAAGTGACTTCATTCCAAGCTTTATGGACCCAGTTTATAGCATCTAGAAGAGAAATTTTTCTGAGAATTTCTGGACCAGTAACAGATTCGTCTCTTGCAATGCTGTCACAAACAAACTGTAGCTGCCTGTCTCTGTACTTTAATTTCATTGTCTGTATGATACCTTGATCCATGGGCTGGATAACTGATGTAGTATTTGGTGGCAGAAAAATTAATTTAATATTAGAAAGTGTAACATTAGGATGTGCAGGAGAATTATCTAAAAATAACAATACTTTACGTTTTTGGTTTTTCATTTCAATATCAATTTTTTTCATCCAATTGACAAAGATTTCACCCGTCATCCATGACTTTTTGTTTGAATTGTAGTTTACAGGAAATTTTTGTTTATCAAGGTTTTTAAAACAGCGAGGATTTTCAAATTTCCCGATTACAAGTAGAGGCAATTTCTCTCCAGTCATTGAAGCGCATAATGCAACTGTAATGCGGTCTTTTGATTGTTTACCACCTTGTATGCTGTGACCTTTACATGAAGTGATTTATTAAGTTGATTGTTTCTGTAGAACAAGCCTGTTTAGTCCATGTTAAAGATATTTTTAGGCTCATAACCATCACAAATGAGAGAAAGATTTCGTTTCCATTCACAAACAACATTTTTATCAACATGACCACTTTCGCCAGTCACTGATCCAAACACAATATTATGGCGCTTTACAAATGCAGCAAGCCAGCCATTTGAAGCACTGAATGAATCAATATCCAAATCTTTGGCAAATTTTAAAGCCTGTTTTTGTAACAAGGGACCACTAACTTGTACTTGTCTAGTTGTGGAGTCTAGAAACCACTTCCAGATTAATTCATTAATTTTTTCGTTCCCAGTTTTGCGCATTTTACGTTTACGTTCATTAGGTACATTGCTCGAGAAATCATCAAGTATTTCTGTTTTTCTCTTAATTATTTTTTGAACTTGATCTTTGCTTACGCTAAATGCATGAGCCACTTTGCGTGAACTTTTAACTTTTTCGTACATCTCAATCACTTTGATTTTATCCGCTAGGCAGAGCGTTATTTTCGTATTTTTTTAAGACATTTTTTCAAAAAAATTGATACTTTATCTTCTCAGTATAAAAAAGCCTTTAAAGAAAAACCAAGGTGAAGCAGCTTTGTTGATAACTAGGGTTTGAATCAAATGGAAATTATTAACTTCAATATAACATCAAATTATTGCCTACAAAGATTATGCCTCTTATTCCACTTTCAAGCAAATGTTAGGAAAAAGAAAAAAGCTGTGATATAATCTAAATTGAAAACAAATGTTATTTTATATGCTCTTCTAGTGAAATGCACAACATTATCTTCATACTTATTGCGTGTTAGTAGCATACATAATTTTCACTCACTTTATCGCACAACATAGATTATAAAGAAAGATATACAAGTTGTTAGAATAAATAACATTATGCATGCTGAAGTATAAAAATGATATACTACAAGTAACATATTACAATTTTGTGTCAGCGTGAAATCATAGAAAGCCTTTTCAGTTCATCTCTAAGCGCAACAGATGGTAATGCTTATCTTGTTGTTCAGTAATGACGAATGATTAAGCTTGAGAAAATTTTATTTTATTACAAAGCATGGCGTTTTTATGAAGGATTTCACTGAGAAAGGGACTAAAATCATGTGGCGTTTGGCGCAGTTAGAGAGGCGGCGCTCTTATGCCGGGTATTTTTAATGTAAAGACAATTGGGGATTTTGAAATATGGAGCTCTTAAGCAGGTGGCCGTCTTACAGAGGTGGCGTTTAAAGCAGGTTTAACTGTATATTTAGAGCTTTTTAAATAAATATTTTCTTCCCTTTTTTAAAGTTTCATATTTTCAATATTTATATATCATTTTTATTAGTTACAATATTTTTGAAAAATTTATATTTTAATTGGAAAAAAATTTTATTCACATTTTATGTCAGGCTTTACGATTTCTCTGATTTCATATGAATAAGCATACGATTTAATCAGATGACTAGAATCATCTTTAATAAATAAAAAATAAAAATCTTTGCATAAAAATCTTTGATTAATTTTGTTGGCTCAAACTATTCAGTTGTAGGGGTCCACAGGTAAAAAAGTGACTTGAAAAGGGGGAATGGGATAAAAAAAGGTTGGGAACCACTGCTGTACAGGATACGTCAAACTAGTTTTCAAAAAACTTAAGTCATGCTGTAAAAATTATTAGTTTTTGTTGAAGCTCTATAACTTTTCAGATAGAGTTTTTTTCCTTAAGCCTATTATTGCTGGGGGGGGGGGCTTAAAACGCCCCCCTTCACTAAAAAATTAATTGTAGAAAATTGGCTGAATCATATCCCTTCAAATTTTGTGACTTTTACTAAAATCGCTAGCTGCATCTTTTGAAACCATTTTCATGGTAGTTAAATGACCCTTTCATGTCCAAAACTGTCAATCAAAATTAAAAATTAAAAATTTTCAACAAAATTTTGACATTATCTGTACTTAACGTTATAACTTAGGATCTATATTATAAAATACCCTGAAAATTTATAATTATATACAGTTTTGAACGCATAACATTTTATATATTTAATTTTTTCAATAATCATGGCTACTTTTTAGAAAATGTCAATCAAAATTTTGATTGATCAAAAATATATCTAATAAAATATACCTTCAAATTTTACATAAAATATATGTTTTTATACTAAATCGGTTATGCTGTTTTCATTTCTGGGTTCATTTTTTACATTTAGAATTTGAAAATACCTATAATTGTTAATCAAATTTGCGGTTTACTTCTGAAAATTGTCTCCAAAAACATTCTTTAACATTTTACATAAAATATATGTGTTATACTAAATCGGCCATGTTGGTTTCATTTCTGGACTCATTTTTTTACGTTTAGGATCTGAAAATACTATAAGTGTTAATCAAATTTGCGGTTTACTTCTAAAAAGTATCTCCAAAAATTTTCCTTCTAATTTTACAATTAAATATATGTGTTATACTAAATCGGCCATGCTGGTTTCATTTATGGACTCAATTTTTTTCAGTTTGAATTTGAAAATACCTATATCAATCAAATTTGCGTTTATTTCTAAAATTTGTTTCCAAAAATATTGATTCAAATTTTACATGAAATATATGTTTTTATAGCAAATAGATCATGATGATTTCATTTCTGAACAGTTTTCGCATTTAGAGGTTTTACTGCTAGTGTCAATCAAATTTGCGGTTTATGTCTGAAAACTATATCCCAAAATATTCTCTCTAATTTTACATGAAATATATGTTTTTATACCAATTCGACCATAATAATTTTTATTTCTAAAATCATTTTTTACAATTAGAGGTTTTAAATGTCTGAAAGTGTCAATCAAATGTTCGATTAACGTCTAATGTCTACAGAAATATTTTTGAAATTTAAATAAAATATCTGTTTTTATGCCAAATGGAAGATGCTAGTTTCATTTTTGGACTCAGGTTTGGCATTTATGGTTTTAAAATATCATTCACGGCACATTCAATTATACACACACACATGTATACATATATATGTGCTGCTTCAATATTGTATTGAAGCAGTAATTTAAGTTGTTGAATAAAATTCGTTTTTATTTTACCACACTTGTTTTATTAATGGAATCTTAGATCCTGATTGCCAGTCTATTTAGGCAAAAAAACCGTGACTATTTAAAAAATTTGTTAGAGTATCATTATATATTTTTCAAAATATGAGATACCCTATATTTGGCATAAAACTGCTGATTCATCGAACTGTGATGAATTGGGGTGAATTTATCAAGCTAGTGTAAGATATAAATTTTACTTCCAAAAAATAAAAGTTTGTAATAAGCTATAAATCTCAAAATTATTTGCCAAGAATTTATAAAAATTCTAGCCCAAAGCGCTATTTAGATGATCAGAATCGAAATATAATGTACACACTTTTAATGAACACCTGAAGAAAAACAATAACGGAAATGAAGAATGATCCATTTGTTTTCGCTATCTAAAAACTCTATTAAATAATAACAATTTTTCTCTCTCTTTTGAATCAAAGTATATAAAGCAAAACACGCTTATAAAGGTAAGTAGGGTGTTTTCATCGAGAAGGCAGAATTGTGCCGCTTATATGGAACTATGAGAAAATAGGCTTGATGCGGTATCGAACCCAAGACCTTGAGTTATCGAAACCCAGTACCTACCAACCTTACTCACGCCGACTTTTTGTAGATAACATTAACTATAATTAAATTTTTATTTTATCAAATATAATGATTCCTAAAATTTGCTCAAAAATATATATATTAGTATTAAAAAGGAGGCTGAAAAATCATATTCAAATAATATACAGAAATGAGATGACTATTTGAAGAAGGAAAATTTTAAAAAGCAAATCCATCTTATAACGTTTTTTAAGTAAATATTTTATCTTTCTATGAGGTATACATCAAATTCATTTTCTTATATACACTTTTTTGAGAGGTGGATTTCGAGCACTCCTCTAAAATCGTTGAGAAATTGAGGAAAATGGAAGAACGAATGTCAAATGACTGAAAAATTAAAAAACTGAGGAACACGCCCCATCAAACATAAAATCGTGGATCCGCATCTCCTTTCAAACATTGCTATAGCATGTAAAATGAATTGCTTGTTCTTAGCAGTATTTTATTTTCCACTTCTACTTTTGAAAAAATTAACCTTTCTCTTATGAAATAGAATTTAAATAAGAAACTTAAATGGAAAGAGTAAAAAACATTTGAGTATGTAACCATTAATAATTTTAATGTTGAATGAGAGCATAGCACACGATAATCGTCCTTTCTTACAATCATCGTTATCTTACAATAATGGATAACTAAAAGAGACTGCAGGAGGCAGTGAAAGTTTCCACGAACGCTGTTTGTCCAAAAATGAGACCCGCTAGCTGCATGCGGTCCTCTTTTGAATGAGAGTAATATAAAGCAAGACACGATGATAGTCTACTGTCACTCATGATCTCCACTTTACATTATATATTAAAAATAGTAATTAACACGTTTTAACCGTTAACGTCAATTAAATATTTTTAACGGTAGCTGACTAATTTAATAATAATGGTAAAAACAAAATGCTGCTCAAATTCCACATTTTTTTCTAGGTGTGGCCTGACGTCCAAATTTTTCTCTTAGGTGAGGCACGCGACAAAAAAAGATTAGATAACCCTGACCTAGAAAGTAGTGTTGCAATTGGTAATTAGTTGCTACAAAGCAATTGGCTTGATAAAATCGCTGCAGTTATCGTGAGATTGGAAACTGACAGTGCAAATGTAATGTACGGTGGGGTCGTTCACAATTGACGTCAACTAAAACGGGGGGGGGGGGGGGGGGGGGGTATCCAAAGTTGACATAAGTCGATTTTGTTAAGTGATGATATATCTAAAAGTTGACATGAGGGGGGGAGGGGGTTGAAATTTATCAAAAAAAAAAAAAAGGTTGACGTCAATTGTGAACGACCCCAATAATGTTTGTGTTCATTCGATAAAAAATTTTGGTCCCCCCTCACAATTTTTATTATGAAATTCTGAAGATGTGGGTCCTTGATTTAAAAATATACTACTTCAATCAAGAACAAAACTGAATATATCTGATAATTTTTATCGTCTTCTGGAAGAGTAAAAAGACTGTCTGGATGACTCTCTTGATTTAAATTCATGGCTAAGCAATGTGTGCACTCACCCTACATGATACAATCTGTATACTGTCTAGTATAAAATAAAATTATATTTTTTTCCAATTCATTTTTAGACGTAAAAATTTCCCATAACCGAGGCTCGTTTGAAAATTCAAAGTATGTATTATGTATGCTACAAATTACCGACTCATTCATTCATATCTATATTACCGTTTAGAAATTTTCATGTGGTTACATCATTCCTATAAATAGTACTCCTGAATTAAAATATTTTAGTTGCATATTTTGGCCAATATTAAATTAAAAATTAAAATATATTTAAAAAATTATACTTGTAAATAGTCATTTTTGTAGAAATAAAAAAGATTACAAAAAATAAGCTCATTTAGATTATCAATAAGTTTAAAAGAATCATTTTTGCAAATAATAGAATTCAATTGTTCATCAATTTGATTCATTATAAGTTGAAAATTTTTTAAATTGAAATTATCTAACTCCATCTATGATCTTTTTAAATTTAATTTGTTTGAGAATCACAATCTAATGTTGCAAAAGAAGCCATTTTATAAAAAAGAAAAACTAAGGATTTACATTTTATTTTCATTTTATTTTGTTTCTATCCAAAAAATTCATAAAAAAAAATTAAATAAATACAGTAAGAAACTATATACTTTACTATATAGTCTAAATATAAAAATTCCAGCTATACAACTTTTTAAGCCAAATTCCAAAAGTAGTTAGAGAAAAACCAGAATAAGAAAAGGAATTTAAATAAAAATAACACTAATGTGGTATTGAAACAAGACCCTACGTCAGGAGTGATTTTGCATTGCAAGCAAGACATGCCCTTCAAAAAATTTAAAAATTTTAATTAGGATGATAAAATTGAGAAAAAAAGTCTCTAATTAATTTTATATGAAGAATACAATGGAAGGCATGCAATTTGAATATTGTATTCATCTCTTGCAGAACTGTATACTATGTGTGAGCATAAAGGATATAGCAATTTTTGTATGAAGAAAATACGATGCAGAGCAAGCAGTTTAAATATTGATTTCATCCCTTAATGTAGATCTATCATATACTATATGTGAGTAAGTACGTCATAGAATATTTTGTATGAAAATAATAAAATACAGAGCAAGCACTATGAATATTGCATTCATCTCCCACGGCTGATCTGTATAATATATGTGAGTAAGTATGAGATAGCATATTTTGTATAAAAAATACGATGCCATGTAAACAAATTCAATTTTGCATGTATATTGTATAAAACCACGTATATCCACTGTCTTACGTATAAATAAAAGTATTTAAATAAAAATATTTGTCGGAACTATTTGCAAGCCGTACCTTTCTAACCATTTTAAAAAACTATCGAATTAAAAAAACCAATCTTTTTAAAACGAAATCAAGTGAGGTATATACAAATGAAAATGTGAATATTTTTTAATTATTCATTGCCCTGTTCTATTTTTACTGAAATTAATTAAAATTTAGCAATTCTTAGTATTACAATAAGCTATTTCAGAGATTAATAAAGAAAATATCCAAATATATATTTTTTAAAAAATAAACAAAAAAAAATTAAGATATAAACCAGGATATTAAAACTTTTTCATAGTACTTTCCGACCAACCGAACAAAACGACCGAAACTTTGAATAATCTATTTAATGATTTTATTGCTAAAACCTCTCTTTCTCCAAGTGACAAAATTTTGTTCAATGAGCTCAAATACAATATAGCTTTACATTACATTAAAATATTTGAAAGTCGTATATTAGAACCAACGACATTACAAGAATCTTATGCTAGTGCTAGTAATAAATCCTTACCAGTATCATCCTCCCAACAGCAAACAATGCCAACCCGAACATCTACACTCAATACGAAAAGTACCAACACCCCCTCGATCAAAAAACATCTAAAACCTAACCTTACATTAAAAATCTCGCCACCCAACAATATCAATTCTCAGAAAAAAAAGGCTATTCACCGACAACAAGTTATTAATGGCCTTGAAACCAAAAGTAACTCCCTCTCTATCACTAAAACCAGATCCTCACATACAGAGACTATCTACTTTCAATTTAAAAATTCCCAACAAAAAGCGTCAGCTAAATCCTTTCTCTTAAAAAACGGCGTCAACGTTTGTGACATACCTACTCCAATACCCAAATTTATATTAAGAGGTATACCTAAAGACATCAATATTGATGATCTTACAGCCACATTAAAAGAACAAAATGAAAACCTCAACAGTATGGGAAAATTAGTAACTATCCAACTAGGCAAGGCAGGAACTTTCTTCTACACTGTACTAATTGAGCCAAACAATCCTGAACTATTTCAATATCTCGGTAATCAGCAAAAAGTATTCCTAGGATATAAATTGTTAACCCTAAATCTTTTTAAACCCAGAACAAAACAATGCGAAAATTGCCTCAAATATGGTCACTTAAAACAAAAATATAATGCCTCATCACCAAACTGCGCTCACTGTGGCAACCGAGGACACTTACTAACATGTTGTACACTCTCAAACGACTCAACTAAGACCACATGTATCAAATGCAAACTACCATATATCCTAACATCTAAAACATGCAGTTTTTATATCAATCACAGCAACTCAATTCTAGCGCAACACATTAAAACTATAGATAATTACACATGTTAAATTTCCTGCACATCAATATAAATCACTCAAAAACCGCATGGGATAACCTTATTAACATAATTCTTTCCAAACAATACGATGTAATATCCATCAACGACCCCTACACACGCATGCCTCACCTGCTTGACCAATACAAACTCCTACACATACCCCCTTTAGACGATTACTCCGCTTGCATCATAAAAACATCGATTCTCAATACACCATTATACCAATTTTCTAACTCTAACTACATCTTCACTCTTATCCACTTCACTACTACGCCACTAATCTTCTGTTCTCTTTACTCACAACCCTCTTCTTTACATCCCATTCTTGATCGTTTTGATAACGTATTGGCCCAAATAAAAAATCATAATTAACGAAAGTTTTTTCCTCATTATTTCTACAGACCTAAATGCACTCTCATATTTATGGGATACAAAACAAAATCTTCGTGGTTTGCAAACCCTCACTATAGATGATTCTAACACATCGCCAACTTTTCAACAAAAATACCTAGACAAAATATATCAATCCCACAATGACATTACCATCATCTCAAATGAAACCATTAAAATCATAAAATCAGAGCTTCAGACCACTCGTTTATATCTTTCCAAGTCAATCTTAATGTACACAAATAGATCCAACACAACCACCCCATTGGCAAATACATTTTTTGGACAGCTTTCCTAAAAACCCTACAATCAAAACTATCTAATACCGAAATGAAAACCAACATAACATCAGAACTAGAGAAATTAGCCATATCCTTCAACAAAACAATTTCAACTTCTATTCTCACTTCTACTTCAAACAACCCATTTCCAAAACGCAAAAATGCCGATTTCTGGAACTTCCACCTGAACAACCTAAAACACCAACTCAAACGTTTATCAAAACTTATAAGAAAAATAAACACCCATGATTACCGTCAACATCATTTCCAACTGAAAAACTCATGCAAAAAAGAAATCAATAAAGCTAAAAAACAAGCCTGCAAAAAATTCACCACTCAATCTCCGTCCAACCCCTGGAGCACTATTCATAAAATCACCAATAAAAAATCCTCATCTCCCTTACTTCCCCATATACTTCCAGCAAACAACACTGAAACATCACACTTGAACCCCTCTTTTCTTACTTCACTTTTTCCTTCCGATTCACTAGTAATCGACAACATTCATAATTCCATCATAAGACTGAAAACTCAATCATATTTACGTAATACCAACACCTTTGATTTTCCACGAATCATCATTACAGAACTCAACAACGCCGTAAACTCCTTTAAACCCAAACTAGCATGCAGCTACGACCACATATCCATGAAAAACGTTCGCAAAGCATACCATATTATCTATCCCCACATACTTTAATTATTCAACAGTTGCTTAAGACTAAGCTACTTTTCCAATATCTGGAAAATTAGCAAATTAAGTTTGATTCCTAAACCGAATCGAAATCTCAATAACATAAAAAATTGGCGCCCCATATCTCTTTTACCGACAATAGGCAAAATTTTAGAGAAAATTCTCAGGAAGAGACTGCTACATTATAGGTTAAAAAATCAACTCATTCACGCTAAACAATGTAAATATCTTCCCAACAAAAACTCAGAATTAGCACTTTCTCGCATTACACTTTACCTCCAATCTGCACTAAAAAATGATAAAATAGCCTCACCTTTATTCCTAGATATCGAGAATGCTTTTAACACTGCCTGGAACCCAGCTATCATTAATAACCTCATAGATAACACCTACCCCACATACATGATAAAGTTCATACACAATTACCTTAGCCATCGCATTCTAATTTTAATTCAAAACAACCACTCATATATTCGCGAGCTCTCTCTCTCTCTCTACTCCTCAAGGTGGTAGCTTATGTGACCTACTTTGGTTAATACTCATCAAACCCCTTCTAGCTTTTATCAACAACAACTTTAACTTTTCTAAGGGATATTCCGACGACCTTCTTTACTCATTTTCTAGTTCTGAGCAAAACGAAAACCTTAAACAATCCCTTTCCCTACTAAAACAAATCCAATTCAAAGCGCAACAATACAAAATTTTCTTTAACCCTAATAAATGCTACTTAATTCATTTCACACGCAAAAGAATTAAACCTTTACTCTTGCAACTTAACACAACAAACAAATTAGATCCACAGAACCAAGTAAAATATCTTGGGCTCACTTTCTAACCCAACTTAAAATTCTCTACTCATTTCAAAAGCACCTCACAAAAATTAGTCAAAACTCTTTTCTCTTTTAAAAACGCAATTTCTTACAAATGGGGACTTTCTCCAAAAATCACAAAGTTTATTCATAAAAGTCTCATTTTCTTTGTCCTCAAATATAGAATTCTTTCATGGGGCTCATAGTTGAAACATCAGTCATCCCTTACTCATCTTAATAAAATTCATCTCCTGTGTCTCCTTTCTATCACCAATGCCTATCACACTACACCAACTACAAAACATGAATTATTCACTAAAACGCTACCCCTCCATCTCAATCTAAAGAAAACGCTCCTTAAAAATTATCAAATAACTTTCTGCTCTACACCCCCACCACATCCTTTCACCAACCTATACACAACCCAAACATCCGAATCACTGCAGTACTACAATTCCTTATTAATTCAGTTTTCTCCTAACAAAACATCTTATCAAGTGCTACCATTAAATCACCTAATCGAGCTCATCCACCCTTCTTCGTCTCCTGCATACACCACTAACATCAGTCACCATAGATATCTTGCCCTAAACTCTATAGCTCACCAACGTACAACAAATACTATCAGCTCGCTTTCAATTTTCACTAACGGTTCCAAATCACAACATCGTTCTTCAGCTGCATGCACCTTCTTATCCAACACACAAATCTAGATCCAGAAATCACTGCACACGAAACAGAAATTCACGCAGTATTACTATCCTGCAACATACTCCTTAATAACCTAACTTCTTTTTCTATCTCCTTCAAATATATCACTTTTTTCACAGACTCGCAAAATTTAATAAATGACCAAAAACTTGAAAACAAAATCTCACACTCAACTTTTAGTTTAGCAAGCAAACTTATTCACCTATCTAATCACTTTGAATTAAAAATCGTTTGGTGCCCAGCGCACTCACGCAGTTTGGAAAACTACCTTGTAGATTACGTTGCAAAATCAAGAATCTCCGATTTACAGATTCTACCCCTATTTTCTCTACCCATCTCCACATTTATAAACACAATAACTAACTCTGCACTACTACAGTGGCAACAATCTATTGACTCAACCATCACATCACTTCCGACATATATGCCATTATCACAACTCATTTTAAACAAACACTTTATCTCACTCCCTCGGAACATCATTCGAAGGCTCTCATCTCATTGCCGTTGTAATGCATACTTCTTTAAATTCAAACTTCACTCAAACCCTTTCTGTTGTTTTAGCTCTCTGTACATTGAAACACTATACATATTCTCCTTTATTCTCCAATATTTCATTCTCACCGACACCAACTCTTTGAAAAAAGCCGTTCCTTTTTTAAAGATATTACATCCTCTCTATATGATCTTCTACAACATACATTACTCATCAAACATCTTTTTCTTCTCATAACCACAATCGAACCAATACTCTCTGCAAACCAAACACTCAATCCTCCCACAAATATCTAATCACAATAAGCCTAATCATCACTAACCCATACTTTCTACAAAACAGTCTAGTGTCTACATCCATGAAAATCTTCCAAATTTTTCTTTTCTATTTCAGAAAGATCCACAAAGACTAAAGTCACATTTTGAAGACTAACTTCCAGCAGACTTGTAAGCATATCAGCTCAAGCAGGAAAGTGCTTAGAAGTCTCTATACCTACCTACCTGTTGCATATTGCTCTAAATATTTAAAATACAATTAACAGTATTAAATTAAACTAATTGAACTGGGTCTAACTTTTTACCCAAACTCACCCAAACTCACTGAAACTCGGTTTTATTTTTTCTTCCATTAAAATTATTAGATAAGAAACTATCATTATAGAATATTTTATTGCATTTTTAGTTATAGCTTCTAAATAAATTGTTCAAAATTTAACCAAAAAAATCTAATCTTATACAAATATAATTTGGGCTGGTGGGCTGATAGGTAGAGGCGTCGCCTACGGATCCAAAGCCTTTGGGTTCAAATCCCGACGATTCCATCGACTTATCATAAAAAGTTTATCAGTGCAGTGCATGAAACACCCTATCAAAAAAAACATATATATTTTGAAGAAGGGATCAAAAAATAAGAAAAAATAAAAATAGAGTTTGGGTAAAAATTAAGACACTAGAGTTTGGGTAAAAAGTAAGACCGAATTGAACCAATGTATATAAGCAATTAAACAAAATTTTAAAGCTTATCCTTGCGAAGTTGTCTACGAGATACAAAATTAACATTTTAAAAAAGAAAATTTACTCTTTGTGAAGTTGTCGACAAATTGCAAATAAATAAGGATATTTTAAGCACTGAGATAATTTTACGTTAAACATAGATCAAAATTTTAAGAATTTACCTTATCTACAGATTTTAAAATAGTTTATATATTCAAATTAACTAATTGAAGTAGTATACATTGAAGTCAAAAAAAGTAATTTAAAATTATGATCATTGATTCATTATGTAAAATATTTTCAGCAAAGCATAAAACTTGTAAATTTAACTAATTAAATTATCTTATTTATTTCTTAATATAGGGTAAATAAATATATAACAGTTTACAAAACCTAAAATATTACGCAAATATTTCTAAGGAATATGTTAGATTACATCAATGAGATTGTGTAAAATGAGTAAAAATCGAAGCAAAAAATATTTTTTATCTAAAAACTTACACTTTTTAATATAGCTAAAAAGAAAAACATTATAGTCACTTAAGGATAATCTCTAAACAAGTCACCGTTGCATTGTTTAAAATTATCGTTGGATTTACCACATTTAAAGCATTTTTTCTTTTAAATGTTTCATGTTTCATTTTAATTAGTAATTGATTGGTTGAAATTGACACAGCTTGTAAGACGCAAGGATTTAAAAGCTGAATAATTGATTAAAAAAATTAATACTTAATTGATCAAATTTGAAAAAACAGAATATTTGTTTTTTTCATTATTTCAGTGTACTTTTTATTCTAGTAAAATTTAAACAAATTTTGATTTATTATTTGATTTTATTTCAATATTGTTTTCTCTTTGCAAATTATTTCTCTACCATATAACATTATCTATTTAAAATTATGTACATAAAAAAACTTGATTTTTATTTATATTTTTCTTCGGATAGACATAATTAATAGCTTTAAATATCGATATAACAGAAATGAAGGAAAAAACAAAACTTTTAACATTTTTTCAAATATAAAATAATAAATTTACAATAAATATTACCAAATTATATTTTCACTGAATGAGAGAATCAAGTCTCAAAAAAATTTTTCACTTCTTTTCTTTTGAAAAATTTATTTAGCGATGCTAAAAATTAACACTTAGTTGTTAGGGTAGTGTTGCCAGACGTCCCGATTTTTCGGGACTTGTCCCGATTTATGTTATTTTGTCCTGCGTCCCGAATGCACAACTAGGGGACACCATTTGTCCCGATTTTAGCCTCCATTGAAAAAAAGTAGAATTATGAAATTTTTAGTTATTTTTTTATCATATCATTTTTTATAGAAAAAAAATCGAAATTACATATGTGAAATATTAAATATAAGCACGTAAGTCTAGCAACTATATTTTGATATAGTTTAAAACTTCATTTTTTTATAATAACCCAAAAACGTGTGAATTCAAACTTTATTATACATGTATGTATGTACATTGATTAGTTAGTATGTCATGTTTACAAGAGTAATTATTAAAAGATTAATTAGTAATCAGTAAAAGTCTATGTATAACTTTTTTATATGCTTTATATAGGAGCCTATACTCGAATATGTACATTCAATCAAGTGAATATCACGATATTTATTCTCATTTTTTGTATTCTTACATCCTTTTTGTTTTCTTACATCCTTTTTTGTTTTCTTACATCCTTTTTTGTTTTTTTAGATTTTTACTAATCTGTTTTAAAATGCCTAAACGTAAGTGTAAATTTCGTGATGAATATTCCAGTGAATGGTCTTTTATCAAGCGCGCAGCAAGCTGTTTTGAAGCCAAATGTGATTTATGTAACTGCACATTTAGTATTGAACATGGTGGACAAAAGATACATCAAGAAGCACATCGGATCCGAAAAACACAAACGTTATATATCTTCAACATCAAAAGAGTGCAGTACAATAACAAACTTTTTAATTAAAAAAAACACAGATGACGAAAATAAAATAATAGCGGCAGAAATAGTCATGGCTTTTCATACTGTTCGTCACCACATGTCTTTCAGTTCAAACGACTGTATCAATGTAATCCTACCAATGTTGTTTGCAGACTCCAAAATTGCAACCAAATTTTCAAATGGTAGAACAAAATGCACTGAAATTATCAAAAACGTTTTGGCACCACATTCTATTACTGAAATTGTGAAAAATATAAATAATTCTTCTTTTTTCGGCATATTTACCGATGCAAGCAATCATAATGCTGAAAAAGTATTTCCTTTGATTGTACAATATTTTTCTCGTGATGTTGGTCTCACGATAAAGTTGCTAAGAGTAAAATGTTTACCGAATGAGACTTCGGACACAATAGTTACATTTTTCAAAGAAAGTCTTGTAGAGTCACGACTAGATATAAAAAAATGCATAGCTTTTTGTGGAGACAATACTAATACAAATTTTGGTGGATGTTTACGCAAAGGCACAAATAATGTGTTTGCAAAACTGAAAGAAAGCATGAATCAATCAATAGAAGGTATTGGATGCCCAGCACATATTCTACACAATGCTGCTCATACTGCGACTGGTGTTTTATCGGTTGACATTGAAGTAATTGTTGTCAAAATTTTTTCATACTTCAGTATCTATACTGTTAGAACTGAAAAACTTAAAGATTTTTGTGAGTTTGTTGATGTTGAGTATTCCTCAGTTCTTTCACATTCTAAAACTCGTTGGCTTTCTCTGAATAAAGCAGTTGAAAGAATCATAAAATTATTTGAAAAATCTTATTTCTTTTCTGAATAAATGGCACCTAAAATTATTCTAGAATTTTTGAATAATCCTCTTAGTGAAGCTTACCTATATTTTGTTCATAGTCTTGATTTTGTTTTCAGTAGTAGAATTATGAAAATTGAAAAAAGAAATAACAGTGTTATTGAAGTTCTCGGTTGCCTGAATGAAATCATTGATGTTATGAGAGAAAGAATGGATGAAAAATTTGTTCCTCTTTCTGTAAAGAGTTGTATCAACAATGAAAATGTCTCATCACATGATAAAATAAAATTTCTGTATGAAGTCAATAATTATTATGCCATTTGTTACAACTATCTTATTAAATGGGTTTCATCTATTAAACATTTTGAAAGTTTTTCATGGATGTTATTAAATACTATTCCAACATGGGAACAAGTGCAATCATCCTGTCTAGTGTTGAAAAACAAAGGTATAATAATTGATGACAACAAACTTTTTTATCAGTGGTCCATCTTCAAAAAATTTCTTGCTGAAGAGATTGAAGTCAAAACTTATGAGTGGAAAATGAAAATATGCCACGAAAGGTGGGTTTGTATTCTCATGAAGATTGAATGTCAAGAACAATACTCAGAATTGTTGGTTTTGTGCGAATATTTATTCAGCATTCCAGCTCATAATGCTAATGTTGAACATTTATTTTCACTCATGAAATTTCAGTGGACTGATGAGAGAAACAAATTGGATGTAGATTCTATAGAAGCTATCCTGCAATGTAAATGGAACTTTAACTTCAGTTGTAAAGAATTTTATTGGTATGTGTTAGGAAACAAAGCCTTATTAAAAAGTGCAAAATCTTCAAAAAAATATAATTGAAGCATAAATAATAAGTGATATTCAAGTAAATAATTCATTGTAATTTTTTTGTTATTTTAAGTTACTTTCAAATAAAATATGCATTTTTTTATTCATGTTGTACAAATTTTTTTCAAAATTAAATTACACCTATACAATAAGATTTTATAAATATTTAACGTTACAATTAGTCAAGTTTAAACCCAATTTTATCAAAACAAGTTTGTGTGTCACCAAAAAATTCATTTTTTTAAAATTATTTATATTAATAATTTAATAATAATTAGTTTTTATTAGTAATAAACTTAACATTATTCTGTCATACAAGTGTCCCGATTTTTTATTTTTGAAATCTGGCAACCCTATGTTAGGGCCAAATTTTTTACCTATAGTACGATGGGGTACCCCAATCAATTATCAAAAAAATTTTTGTGAAAAAATGGGTAAGTACAAGAATTAAAAAAGTCTTTAAAATTTAAAATATTTGAAATTTTATAACGTAATTTTCTGAAAGAAATAAAATATTTTAACGCCATCTTAAAAATAAAATTTTAAAAAATTTATTTGTCAAAAAATTTAAGTATATGTATTTGCACAATTTTCACACAATAGTCTTTGATGATTTTTACACTTCATGCATTAAACTTTTGTTTTTCTATCTTTTCGTGGGCAAAACTTGCATCTTCAAACTTTATAACTCGAACTTGTGGGCTGTTCTTGAGGATCTTTTTCTACACAAGATGAAATCAATGTTTTGATACCTCTTGTTATACTTTTGATCGCTTGTCTTCTTTTCATATTTTCTAAACAAAGATCTTTGCCAAGAAATAAAAAATTTCTTCGAGATGTTCTTGAAACTTGTAAACTATATGAGCATTTAATCCCCGCATTATTGCATAACCCATAAATATACGCATTGGCCATCTTCTGGTTCGTCTCGCCACATTATATTTTAAAGAAATAGGAAATTATTTAGTTTCCATAATTTTTTTCTATAATTCTATCAACCATATTGAAGGGTTTTTTAATGACTTCTATTGTAGAAATAACTCTATTCACTCTTATAATACAAGATCCTGTGATAAGTTTCATTATTTTTACTACTCATAAAAGTTTTCTAACAAAGTTGAAACTTAGATCCACTAATTTTATTAATAAACATCTATATTTTCTAGATTTTTAAGTTTGTATAAATTAAAAAAAAGCGTTCTTTCTGTTCTTTATAATTCTGACTATGATTTTCGAATATAATTTTTTTGAGCTGTCGATATCTCAAATACCATATATATTCCCTAATGTTTTGTTGTTTAGTATTTTATGTATTATCTGGCTACTTCATGTGAATATATATATATATTAGCGTTAAATACTTTCGTATTTGTAATCATTATTTTCTATTATTATTATTTATGATGTATTATGCACACAAACCAATTTGCAAAGTTGCGTTTCTGAAGATTCTTCATCTCGAAGGATTAATTTCCCTTTGGAGATCTTCAAAACAAGACTCAAGAGTTGTGGAAATATGGAGAAGACCTTTTTTTCGGCTGCATTAAAACATATTTCACAATTGCTTTGTCCTTTCTATTTGATTCTTTAAATAAAATCTAATCTAATCTAATCTAATTAAATTTGATTCACCATGTCTTTTTTTTCATACTGAAGTATTTTAAAAATTCAAACAATAATTCTCATTGTAGTTGGAAAGATGATAGATTTTTTTCCCATTCGAGCCTATAAGCATATGTTTCTGCTCGAAAAAATTTTCTAATAGACCTAATAAACTTACTTACTTACTTACTTACTTACTTATTTTGGCTTTCAGTCCATGGAGGTGAGTTATAATATTATGTTTTCTGATTCGAGAATTTTTAGGCATTGGTGTCCCAAGATTGGCAAATGCTTTCAATAGCATTATCATCAGAATTATCGAAATTCACTTCTTCACTATCAGAAAGATGATCAGAATTTTCTTTAACATTCAGAACTATCTGAAGAATCGACATTCTCTTGAATAGGAGGGCTTTCTTGCAGTAAATTGCTAATTTCATCGATTAAGACATAAAGAAAGATAATCAACATTAGAAGCTTTTCCTAATTTACTCAATTCCAAGATCACACAGAAGGCTAATGAAAGCCGCTGGTTGTGTCGCTCTATCACTTGTTGAAATCAAAACAAGACGAAGTAATAGTAGGCTTCTGTATTGATGTGTAAATATGTGTAAATGATTGTATATGTAATAATATATAAACTTATAAATATAAACTATATAAGTACAATTTCATAAAAGTGTACAATGTAAGTAAGTAATATAAAGTTTAAAGATAAAAAGTTAAAGGTACATAATATATGAATAAATGTATTAATAAAATTCAAATGCATTAAATGTTAGAAGAACAGTCAGTGTGTTGTGCGTCTCTGGATTGCAAATATATCATAGACTTGATGTACATGCTCGGTAGCTGTTCAAATTCGTTTCTTCAATTAATGCATCAACTTTTGCAAGCACATTTCCATCAAGAAAAGCATTTATAATGTGACTAAAAGAATTCCAACAATCAGGAACTTTAAAAACCATACTTTGCTTGGATACTTTCTTTTTCGCACGAAAAACATGAAGCTTGTAAGGAAATCTTTTTTTATATTTGCCAAAACTTCCTAATAATGTGAAAATTAAGCTTAATTAAAATTAAACTTAATACAAAGTTCAAGGGGCATTAACCAAAAAAAAGTTGATGGCAGTTTTAATCAACTTTATTTTATATATGTTTTGAATTGTGAAGCACTTCATTTCTTTAAACTTTTCACTTGTATGGCCGTTGTATTTGAGGTTTCTGACTATTTTCTTTTGGATTAAAAAATCCTATCCAAGTTAACATGACCCCAGTCTACCAATGAAAAAGAAAATAAAGGTAAAACAAGTGTCTTGTATAGTAAGACTTTTACTTTGATTGGTAGATAGTTGGTACCTCGAAATAATGATAACATACTATTTAGTTTTGTTACTAAAGAGTCTATCCTAAATTTCCAGGAAAGTTTTTCATCCACTATTATACCAAGAAATGTAATAGATTCGGATAACCTTATTGTATTCAGACCTATTAAGCCTATATCATTGTTTTTAACGTGCCTTTTGGGAGAAAAAAGAATAGCTTTAGTTTTCTCACTGCTGATAGTTAGATTCATTTTTTAGCCCATAGTTGATAAAACTTAGTAGTTCATTTGTTTTGGTGATATCACGGTCTGAAAAATCAATAAGTATAACACACTCTGATAAGTGCAATCCTTGCACTTAGAAGCCCATGTAAACCGAGAATATATATATTGAGCCTTGAGGGACGCCAATATTAGGTGAACGTTTGACACATGAATAGTAATTGTTATTACGAACAAAAAGGGACCTTTCTGTTAGAAAAGATTCAATAAACTTGATCCAAGTAAGAATAAAATTGTATGATATCAAAGCATCACAAAAGAATGGAATCGAAAGAGAATCAAAAGCATTTTTTAGATCTAAAAAAATTCATAAGCAGTCTTGATTGTTTTCCCAAAAGTTAACAACGTCTTTAATAAAAATTGAGTGCAGATTTTCTAAGAATGAAGCTTACGAAAGCCAAACTGAGATGAAAACAAAGCGTTATTTTCAAAATAGTTGAAGATCATGTTATAAATGATCCTTTCAAAAACCTTAGATAAAATGGGAACAATAGATATTGCTCTATAATTTTCTAAGTCATACCGTAGAAAATATAAAGTTAAAAAGTTTCACAAACTTGAATAAAGAAGCAGACTTGACCCAAAGGTTCGAAGAGTAGATCACAGCTATTTAAATTGGGAAAACAATAATGAAAAGACAAAGATGCAAAATGAAGAACGTTTTAATTTTCTAAAACAGTGCGCCGGCAATATATGCATTCAACGCATGAAGCATTAGATTTTGTTTATATATAAAGAATGAAAATGATCAATAATGTGCACTAGGGTGATTCCCTAGAAAATTTTTTTTGACACCATTCTTAAAGGAAGAGCTTTTATGCATAAATCAAGAATTTGAAACTTTTTTTGCAAAAAATAAAAATAACCTCCCCCTCCTTTGTCGTAAAAAAAATGAAAATATGACTCATTTTATTTAATTAAAAAAATGATTTAATTTTTCAAATCAAACAATTAATCAATAAAAATTGATTACTTTTCAATCAATTTGATATTAAAGTTTATTTTGAGAAAGAAACATTTGAATGTGCGATTAATCAGAATTCGTTTTTTCCTATAAACTTCATGTTTAAATACTCAAATTTTTTCGAATTGTTATGTAGTTCCTCCATTAATTTTATTGCTCTTTCGCCATTCTGATTCGTCCTGGCTATATCTAATCACACCTACAAAGTGGTAAGAATAAGGGCAACGTTTCAAACTTTCAGTTTGCAGTACGCGATGCCTTTAGTTCATGCGTGATATATCAAATTTTATTTGTAAACAATCAAACGAAAGATATGTTTGTATATATTTGATTCATATTTGATTTTACTTATCTTCATCACCACCATCGATATTCGATATATAATAGCGCCAAGATGTCTGCTTAGCTTTTTCTTTCACATATGCATACTCTTCATTATATCTATAAAAAAATTTTTATTAGATTTGTCAATTACATTCTGAAAAGTGCATATAGGACATTTTTGCAATAAAAAAGTGTTAAGCATTTTTATTCTAAAAGCTCAAACTAAACCTGTAAAATAACTTTAAAACATTTACAAAAATATACTAGCTTTATTTCAGATTAAAATTTTTAACTTTGAGAACTACTAAACTTTTTTATACTTTAAGTTCAGAAAATAAAGTTACTGAACTAACTGGAAAATTTCAGAGTTTAGTAACTTTATTATGTGAACTTTTGGCATAAAAATGCTTAGTAGTTTTGTCTTAATTATATTCTGCGATATGACATTTTTAGGCTGTAATTTCTCCAAAACCACTGTGATTTATCTCAGGTAAATCAGAAAATATTTGATTAAAAACTTCACTACAACTAACTTTATTTTAATTTATGAACATAAATTGCTAAAATGAACTCAATAAAAGTTGTGATTTTTTACGCAATCAGTCGCAATCTTTTTTTGTTTGTTTGTGTACCCTATTTTTTCATGATCTCTAGCGTTTCTCATTTTTACATCTTGGACATGCACTCACAATTCCCATTTTTGTTTGTAACCACTTTAAATCTCAAAGTTATATTCACAATCATTCGCAATCCCCACTTCTACTCCTTATCCTTTGGAATAGCACTTTTATTTGTAAACCCTGTTTATCAATAATTATATTCTTCTTTTTAATCATATGACTTTTCTGAAAAATGATCCTCAATGCCAATGAAAAATTGCATTCCAATTTCTAGAATAAGCTCTAAAAAATAGAGAAAAAAAAGATTAGATTGCAAATAATTGCAAAAAATGAGAATCCCGTGTATTTGCGTAAAACGGTCACCAAAATTAATGTCATAAAAAAATTTATTTATACTTTTTTGTTTATTTTTTTTAAAAATAATGGCAAAAAATGTTTATTTACGACAATTTATTGTTCAAAGTATTGGTAATTTTTATTATTGTTCAAAGATTTAGTAAATTGTCAAGATGAAAGGTACTGAAAGTATTGAATTTTAAGGAATAGTATTTTTATGATAAATTATTGTTTGGAGTTTCCTGGGGTATTAAAATACCCCACCGCACTAATTTTGTATGTTGTTCTCAATATCAAGGCCAATGTGATTCTGGTTGTCGAAATTAAATCTTGACAAGAAGTATGGCTATAGATATAACAGATTTTAGTAGATTATAATGAAGATTTTATTCTTCTAAACATGAGCCGATCATATCAACTTGATTGCCGCTATTTATGTAGAGCCCACTAGTTTATAACCGTCTTATTATTTATGTTTGTCATAATTGGCCCATACAATTTTTACCTGAAATAAAAGTACTTTCAATTTAACGAATAGTGCAATCAAAAATGTCTTAAAATATGATTTAAAAAATAATATGATAATTAAGACGATAAATTTGTTAAAAAATTTACTTTTTTCATTTAATTTAACATTTTATTATATATCTTAAATTAAATTTAATGTTTACATTGTATAAATTAATTTGTTTAATGAATGCATAAAAATACTTATAAATATATAACCTGGTCGTTATGCCTTCAATTTACAGTAGTATTACGTCTATGAAATAGAATAAAACTTAAAAGAACATTAGCTTATGTTATATTTCTCGGAATTCGCCCACTGTTTTAGAGAACGCTGTATATGTGTATCTTTAGTGCTTCAATCTATTTGAATGTAAAATGTGTAATTTTTTGCTTTATTGTTAGATACTCCTTTTTGGTTACCTCCCGAAGAAAGCAAATGCTCACAAGTTTTTCCAAAAATCCGTTACTCTAAGAAGAGGATACACTCCTAGCGCTAACACAAACCACGGAATGGACATTCACGATGCCAACGACATCTTTTATCATGAATTTCAACCTATCTCTTCTTCCTCTGATAAAACTCTTTGTGCTAGCAGATGATAGACGAAAATTTAGCATCATAGTTACTGCAGTACTTCACCTCAAAGATACATTCTATTCTACCTCTTGACACAATCATATTATATTAATTGTGACAATACTCTTTGAAAATTTACGACTATCACAACTCATAAACAGATTCATTGCTTATTTTGCATTAATATAACTTCAGGTCAATTTTTATTTAATAAAATTTAAATATTTTTATTGCCTGCAAACAATATAGCACAATTAGTGCTTCATTTCTTTTTACCATTGCCATTTTTTCTATTATCATTTTGTGCTGCTTGGCTTCGTCCCATTTCATTCCACCCTAGATTTCTATTTTTTTTTAGCTTTTTTCATTCTATCTTATATATTTTCATCTTGGTCATATTACTTATACTACAATTTAATTATTCACCTCTGAAAATGATCTAAACTTTGTAATTCTAATTTTTACCTTTCAAAAATTTTATGGTACTTTAATATATACTTAAAGTATTAATTGAAGGTTACTTCAACAAATTTTCAATCTAATCTATCTTCTCGCAAAATCTTTAGAGAACTTTTGCGAAACATTAGGGTTTCGGGAAACACCGGTAGAGAAATGCTGCTCTAGAAGGCAAAAATAAAAAAACAGGTGGGCAAAAATATATTGTTACATTAATGAAGGTAGGAAATCTATAAGTATTACATCTAATATGTTAGACCTCGTTTATCCAACACTCAATTATCCGACAACCCTACTAACTTACACAATTTTGACTGTAACTAATCTTTTTCTTTCCCTTCACACTTCGACAAATACTCTCACGCCTGCATGTGTAATTTGGTAATCATATGATCGAAATTTTTTTTTATGACACACCGATTTAACAAATAGTAGACGCTAATTGAAACAATTAAAATAGCAAGAGATTACGCAAATATCAACACAGCGAAGATTATGAGAAGAAATAATCTTACAGAAAGCACCATTAGCTCGGCATTTCCTAAAGCGCCGTGCATTTACACGCTCGTCACTACAGATCCACATATCTTTGCTTTACCGCTGACATTATAGACAAACTGGCAAAAGATTTTTTAAATGTTAATATTGCGTATTTACACATATACTATATTTTACAATGTATTATATTGTTTATTTTCATAGCATCTTATTTTCACTGTAGTTGATAACTAAAAAATAAATTATCCTAAACTTAAAATTCTATGCATGGTGTTGCATTGATGATTTATAATCTGACAAACCAAGAGTGTGGGTAAGGAGGTCTGCCTCTATATATTTTATATATGAAGAAATGGATTGAATATAACGTCAATAAAAAATATCAGAATTTATCTTGTTATACAAAAGTGTATATTGAAATTTGTGAGAAACATCAACTTT